>JARHVA010010462.1:0-100000 GCA_037957365.1 Torreya grandis | reverse complement strand
TGTGACTACAAAAGTAGTAGGATTGTCAAAATGGATGTTGATAACCCTTAAGTAATTCTTAAGGGAGTATCTTTTTTGCACACCATAAACAACACACCTAATGAAAATATAGGGTTAATCCACTAGCTGTCTAAATGTGAGAAACTTTGGGTTGTAATACCGCTACTAGGAATAATGACACTACTATTGGCATAGCAATACCATGAATTTTAAAGTAGCAATATTGTTCAAATGTAATACCCTAATAAAATCTTGACCGTTAATGCTTTAACTTGAAATACCATGATTATTTTAATGATACCGTTATTGCAATATTGTGACTTGCAAAGCAATACTACTATTCTTAGAAACATGTGAACACCTCAAAATCCATGATTGATTTCTCTTCTAGTTGGCCCTAAAATCATCAAAAATGCTTCCAGCAAGAGTGTTAGACTAAATAAGGGAGGTTGGTCCCATCGTGGTCGCCAAAATGTGCACCAAATTTGGGATTCAAATAAGATATTGTCAAAAGATAATGACACCAATAGGAAGGGATAGAAAAAGTAAATCAAAATGTAGTGTGTATACTTACCATCATTTTTACCTTGTCAAAAATCTGATCCAAGATTTGTATGCTTGAATATGATTGTTGAATTTCTTGGAGATGCTTGTCAATGGCTTGGATAGGCTTGATAGATGACTTTCTTATGATATGCTTTCATGTCTTCATTTCTCTCTTCATTAGCTTGAGCAAGTGAGGGTGTGTTGGTTGTATAGATTCATGGAGGGAAGATCAAGGTCTAGGGTTGAGGATTTTCCATGGAATTTTTTAATTCCATGGAATCCTCTAGAATAGAGAATTCTAGAGGAAGAGGGATAAAATGGAGAGATTTCTAGAACTCTCTAATTCTAGAGATCTCTTCATAGGGTTTTATGGGTTTAAGAAAGGCTAGTATAGGGTGGTGGGTGGGTAGGTATATTATTTTAGAATTTTTAATTGGAAAGTGGGATTAGGGTTAGGTTTAGTGGATAATAAGTTTTGTTTAGGGATTTAAATAATAGGATTAGGATTCCTAGGGATATAGGAATACCTAGGAGACAGGCTAGTAGGTGGTCAAGTGGGGTAAAAATTCCCATATAATAGATAATTGGAATTGGATTAGGATAATGGTAGATTAAAAGGAATTAATAGAATAATGGGATGGGATAAGGTTATTGAAATATATCTTAATGGAAGGGGATATTAGATTTATGGCTAGGAAGGGGAATTAGTTAGTGCAATAGAATTAGATGAGCAGAATTAGTGTCAACTAATAGGCATATTAGTCAGCTATAATAGAGTGAGCAATTTTAGGTGTATACATTACCTCCTTTATCATGTAAGTACCCAATATTCATATTATACCAATGACTTAGTAAGGGGTAGTGAGGAATGGGAAACACATCATGGGAAGGTAGGTTCATTTTAATTTTCATGCATATAAACTTTATGGGATGATATTCATACTTCATTTGGTGACCCAATATTTGTGTGGTTAAGAGAGGTCCTTAAGATTACTTAATGTAAAATGTCCTCTTATTTTTACAAACCTAATTTAAATTTATTAACTTCTATAAAGAGTTTCTCTACCTTGATTTTTCCTTCATTTTCTCCTCCACCCATTTCATTTCCCCCCTTGATAGGCAAGTTTAATTCTAAATTTATTTTCCCACTCTATATTCCCTCTTTTTCATATTTTACAACATGATAGCACTACTTTATTTCATTTTTATCTATCCTTAAACCAAAACAATACTCTTCAGTGACTATGGATTACTTTATTTACACCATCACTTTACATTTCTTGAATTTCCTTAATTTATTTTAACATTTTCCATTGTCATACTTTTTTTATTTACACAACTATGTTTATTTCTAATTTTATGTACTTTTTCCATTACTAAGTAGGGTTGACTTATTACTTCTCACTCACCAATGTTGTTTTCCCATTTATGCACTTGTTTCCATTGATGATTGAGTAAGGATGTTTATTACTCACTCATCAATGTTTGTTTACCATTTCTTAACCATTTTTGTTTAAGTAAGGATTTTTAATAATTTCACATTGATGTTTGATTAATATTTTTCCTTATATCCTTAGTTTGAATTGGTTTATTTTACCTTTCTTACTTAAGGTTTACTTGTTTGATTTTTTTGATCATTTAGTATCCTTGGATCTTTGGTTACCCAATTTAATCTAAATTTTTTACTTGGTCATTTCATCCTAACTTAGAATTTTTCACCTTAGCTTACCAAATTTAAAAGTATGTCATGCCTAAATCACATAAATTATATTGTGTATCCTAAATTTGCTTGTTTTTGCTCTTTAATTTTGCATCTTTAGGTTTGTCCAAAGCAATCTCTGTACCCTTCACGATCAAAAATATGAGCATAATATATAACCATCCAATAATAAAGGCAAGTCAAGGTATGCGTACATTAATTTTATTTTCATTTATTTCCCTTTTATTCATTTAATTTTAGTTATTTCATGCTTTAAAATATTGCAATTTATTTAGCTACAATGTTGTGTGTTGCTATGTTATTTTCTCTAAGCACTATCCCTAGTTGAACCTAAGTGACGTGATGAAATTTGAGTGGGGAATTTATATACACATAATATTTTAAAACTTTATCAATTACCAATGCTTTTTCTATGATAGGAACCTATCGAGTCTCAATATCTCTAAGTGCACACCTTAAAGGGTGCACCTAGAAAGGGGTGGGTAGACTATTTGTTCTTCATAGGATTAGTGTCCCTTATACTACCACTTGATATCTACAAAAACTTCTCCCATGTACTTCCCTAAGCCTTTCCTCATATTTTACACAATCCTCCAAGAATTTAAATTCCTTCATTAGCACCTACCTAAACTTAAAACCCTTTTTGATAGTTTACATTACACTATCGGCTTGGGCTGATCTTGTATTCAAATTGTTAAAAGCACATTATGCCAACCTAGACCAAGACCTAACTTACTTTTAGAAAATAAATATATAGATATGATTGGGCTGACCTTGTTAGCTAAACTTTTAGAAAGGCTTAGGGTTATATCCAACTATATATACACATTCATTTCTCTATTTCTTAAAGAGAGACAAGATTTAATTATTAATTTGTGCTTATTTACAATATTCTCATCCACCATTATACTTAAGGAGTTATGTCTTTGGTTTTATACTTGGAGAATAATATTTTCTTATGGAAAAGTCTTCTATGTTTTGGCCTTTCTTAGTTATCCTTACAAACCATAACAACCTCTTGCAAAGCACCTTTGGCCAAGGGAGAGATTGAGTCTCGACGAGTATATCTTCAAGGTAAATATCTCAAATTTACTCCTCTATTTTAATAGATAGAAGTAGCATAAGTAATGGTTTTAGAATATATTTATCTCTCCATGTAATAGGTTTCTACCTGTACATAACTTAATTAGGACTCTCCTATGAATGTTTAATTTTTATGTTTATTGCCCCCACTTTGTGACACAAGATTTGGTGAGCACTAGATTAGAATTTACTTTGCTTTGCATTTACTTAGTGAATATGAAAAAATATGACCTAGCTAGGGATATTACACAATTTTACTTGATTGGAGTCTTTGTAACCCTCTCTAGTGAAGTTATTTTAGTAAGATATCCCTTGGTTAGGTTTAAAGGATCCATCTTAGTCATGATCCCAAATATCTAATGTATCATAAGTTGAAAGTGTAAGTAATATTTATATTCTCTGAGCTAAGATTGATTAATAGATTAGTTGAATTTTCCTTTGTATACATATTTTTTATTAAATCAATCTTCAAGTGTACCAAGTAATTCATGTCACTAACATGACTTGGCTATCTGAGAACTTGAGTATAACTATTTATAAATGGGGAGATTACTAGTATTACCCTGATATCATAATCAGTAGGATTATAGGAATAAGGGCACCTCATCTATTATTACAATGCTAGGTTCTTGACAAAAGTGTAGAGCAAGAAGTAGCTTCCTTGATATATAAAAACATATATGAGGATCTAGGTTAGAAGCATTTAGTGTATTAATTTAAAAATACAATAGGTATTGGCCAACTCCAATACATGGTAAGAGCTCATTTCAATCATGTGGGGAAGCTAATAACCTGCTATAATTTTGTTGAGGCCTAATTCAGAGAGTGGGATCTTAAAATTAAAATTAGTAATTATCTCTAAATCTTAAGGGATAAGAAGAAGTTTAACCTTACATATGGTCACTAGGAGTATGAGTATGATGTAATTTCCTAAATGCATATGATGATTCAAAATTATGGATTAGAATGAAGAATGAAAAAATATCCATAATGGTAGCTTAAGCCATCCAATATAGTCAAGATATTATAAAGGAGTAAGTAAATTAAATGGTGGAACAAACCTAGAAGGCATGGAATAAAGAAGTAAGCAAATTACATGGTGGAACAAACCTAGAAGGCATAGAGCCATCAGTGCTCCTAGCTCAAGCATAGGATTTATTATCCCCAAGCCAAACCCCTATCCTATAGAAAACATGCGAATCCATAAGAGGGGGACTTTATCATCCAAATAAAGGACAAGCTCTAGATCATAAGATAAATTATTATTGGTCTCTCTAGTCTCTAACTAGTGTTTACATATCTAGTTACCATTACCACACCTTTGGGCACAACCATTTTAGTGGAGATAACCCTATATCCATAGGATAAACAAAAAAGTTACATAGGTAAGTATTCTAGAGTTTCTACCATCTTATTTGACATATCTTCCATCCACTCCTCTATCCCCTCAACAAGTACCATCTCCATTCACTCCTCATTCCACTATCATTGTTCCACATTCCATTCCATCACCACCACCTATAATAGTAATTCTTACTAATGTGTCTCCTTCAATTGTTTCATCATCCTACTCACCTCTTGTCTCTTCCATATCCATTACTGGAGGATATCCAAAGTCCTTCCATCTCTGTCTAATACTCATAAACTAAAGTAAAGACCATATTTTAATTTTAATACTATAGAAGAATGGCCTTATGAGAAGGAATCAAAGGAAGAATAACTTGGACTAGTGATATCATTTGAAAATTATGACATTGATGAGGAGGAAGAAAATGTATAAATTATGATAGAATAAAAAGAGAGGGTAAGTGAAGAGGAAGCCATAGGTGAGGAAGATTAAGAGGATGAGTTACCCCCCATCAAAGTTCTCAATTCAAATAAATTATTCATTATCACCTTAAAATTTCAATTATCTAGAAATATATCTTCCTATGACACTTCCACCCTCTACCTCTGAATACCTAAGTCCATTAGGAGGAGAAGGGGAACTTATCATTCTTGAATGAGTTAGATAAAGGTAGGGAAAGAAGGATGAGAGATATAATTTGGTTGTCACTGAATTGACCATAGTCTTAACTAGATTTGACATGTAGAGTAGTATAATATAGTGTGAAGAAGAGGAAGGAAATAAATATTGATACAATGTAGAATTTTGAATTTAAATAGAGAGAAAATATATTTCCCTTAGTTAAAAAATATAAAAAATCCTAGTGGTTTGAATGAATATGCATAATATTTATATAATATAGTGGATTCCATTGGGGAGGAAATGAAATAAATGTATAAAGGTAAGGGAGAGGAAAAATCAAGGCTACTATAGAGGAAAGTTATACATGCTCCTTATGAAATTATTGATAGTGTGCATAGTGTAGCCATCATGCTATATGAAATTTTAATAATGCTCAGGCTTTTAGAGGTGAAATCCAATTAGAAATAAATAAGGTTCTTAATTTTTGGAACCAATTGGAGGAATATGATAAAAGTCATACTTTTTTGATTCAATATTCTAGGTACAATGTTTACAACTAGCTCAACTTGATGTCTAGTCAAGATGTAGTGTGGGCCTTAATTATGTAACTATGAGAAGGGATGTTTCTCTCACATGGCATAATCAAATGAAGGCTCTGTTAGCACATATTGTGAACCATGAGAACTAGCCCTTATAAATTTTGAATGACATGAGGGTCACTGATGTGATCACCTATATAGGCAAGTTTATCAATAGGCAAAATTTTGAGACTCTCCTTAAATTAGTATCAAATAAATTTAAGGAGGAGATTGAGGAAATGATATATAAAATTAACAATGAAAATTTTCACCTAATCAATTTTTCTAAAAAGTAGGTGATAAAGGATTAATACCTTACATTGAAGTTTAAGAGGTCAGATGTAGAGCACATAAAGTTGATGGTTGAGGCTATCAAAATATTCAAGCCTACCTTACACAGTTTTGATATGGTCAATAAAGAGTTTGAATCCACCATTGCATCATTTGAATAACTCAAGACTAAGGATGTAGCTTTAGGATTAGCACGTAACACATAGCTAATTTTAAGTGTTTTCATGTCATCAAAAGTTTCCTAATTTCCTAGATATGTAGTCATGTATACAACAGGTGGCCTAGTTTTGATCCCTTAAAGAGATACAACACTTTAGTTTCAACAATTGTCACTCCATCAACTCCTTCTAGTGGTGCCATATCAACACTCCTCTAGTTATACTTATGTATTTGCATAATTGGCTAGGTTAGAATGTTAGTTCCAAATTACTTTGCATATATATATATGTGTGTGTGTGTGTGTGTGTGTGTGTGTGTGTGTGTATGTATATACATATATATATATATATATATATATATATATATGTATGTATGTATGTATATATATATATATATGTATGTATATACATGTGTGCATATATATATATACATATATACATATATATATATGTATGTATGTATATACATACATACATATATATATATGTATGTATATATATATGTATATACATATATATATGTATATACATATATATGTATATACATATATATATATATATATGTATATACATATATATATATATATATATGTATGTATGTATATACATACATATATATATATATGTATATACATATATATATATATATATATGTATGTATATACATACATATATATATATATATGTATGTATATACATACATATATATATATATATGTATATACATATATATAGTATTTTAATCAAATAACTGTACTTATGATCAATTACCATTATACATGCATGCTTTGCATAAAGTTTGAAATAGTTCAATTTTTGAAAATGTATTTTTGGACACCAATTGAGAGATGAGGTCTTCCCCATCCTTAGATTATTTATACTTGTATCCTCATATTCCAAATAGAGGAGAATTTTAGATATTAAAATTAATAGGAAATTTTGAATAAAGTTATGTAATTGATCTTGATGTGAAAATATTGATTCTTCTCTAAACTTATGGATCATGTAAGAAGTTTTTTCATTTAATCTACTTAGTCTTTTGTGATCTACACCCTAGGGCCCATGACCGAGTGTGTAGGGATAACCAAGTTTCATTTTGTAGAGTGAATGCATAGAGATGTATTAAGATAGAATAATCAAATACACATCCAATGGATTGGAATTCTTAATTACATCAATTGAAACTTCTATTCATAAATGAAATAATAGGGAAATAAAGTAAAGCATACTAAAATGCATTTATATAGAGTAGATACATAGAGTAAGCTATATGTGTTATGATTGTGTATTGCATTGACCAGCCTTAGGGTTCATCCATGATCAGATGCATATGTGACATATCTAACATGCATTATAAAAGAGTAGTGATAAATTTTGTGTAATAACCAATGAGAATGTTGGTAGCATGTTGGTCCTATTAGATGTGGTAGTCAGTAATAGATAAAATAGTTAATGTCCAAGCTATCTATTAGGTATGGATCTTGATTGTCTTCCAAGATCAAAGGTTAAAATTATGATATTATTTTAGTTAGGTTTTGGATCCAATTCTTTGTATCCATGATGGTGTAGATAATTTCATATAAAATTGTAATTTTATAATCAATCTAGGCCATTGATTAAAGGTTTTTAGATCTGATGGTAGAAGTTATGTTTAGGTGTTTTTCTCCTAAAATGTATTGATACATGGTTAAGATGAAAAAAATATATATTGTACACAGAAAGGAGGCAAAGAAGGTATAGAGGTGTAATAGGTTTTGTTGCAGGATTCATTTCTCCCTTGTATTGTTAAAAATAATATACTAGACAAGTTTGGTGGATTTAGCCCATCTTGGGTGAACCACGTTAAATCTGGTGTCTCCTATTTTGTGTATGTTTATGATTATTTTCTATATGTTTGAATGATTCATTTCATAGTTTATCTTGTATGTGATTTGGGGATAAATTTGTGTTTTATTTTATCCTAATGCTATCTTTAACCACTACCAATACTAAGATCCTATCTTGGTGGTAACTTCTAGTTGATTGATTTGCATTAGCCACATGGTCGAGGCCTATTGACACATGGTTATGTTATAGTGGATCCCAAAGGAGTAATAAATTTTGTGAATAAGGTTCCAATAAGATGAGTATGACTATGAGCTATGAGGTGTGTAGGCTAAAATATGGACATTTCAATGCATAAAAGTCTATGAGTAGGTGTGGGACTTATTTGTAAGGTTGTTAGTAAAGTTCATGAAAAGGACTCTACATGATTGAGTGATAGGTGTGAAATCTACATAGTAGAATAAAAATAAGTATATTTGAATACATAATGGTATCACATGGATCATTCACCCTTTCTTGAAGATAAATGGTCTCCATTTCATCATTGTGCAGTTGAGGGAACTACATTTGAAATTTTTTAGAAGTGTACTAATTATATTTATCGGCATATTATCTAACCTTGACCACTCATAAAATTTGATGTGTGTCATGCCGGCTATATATGTATACAAATTTCATGATCTAGGCCTTATATGTAGGGTGAAAGTGTTTGAGATATAAATTAGAAGGATGTTATATCATTATTGCCTCAAGAAGTGGTAAAGTGTAAGGCTTAAGAAGTTCCATATTGAAGACTAGGTACATGCCTAAGTATTGAGGTAGATCAAGAATAAAGGATTTCTCACTTGCTTTATGTAGAATGGTGTAAGGTCCATAACATAGAGACTTGATTTTCTGGTGTGGACCTTTGAAACATTCCTTTTGAATGTGTAACCAAACTTTATTACTAAATTAAAATGCATGAAGTATGTGATGTGAATCATGGTACTCTTTGTACTTTGCCTAGGTGTGAGAGAGAATCTGTTGAACCTATTGAAAATAGATTAGGTGTGTCATAAAAATTATCAACTTTGTTAGCTTCCTATTTTTGTGTAAATGACTTAGTGCTGGATGGTACATATTAGTAAATGTCTAGAGGTGCCAAAGGTTGAAACCCAATACATGTATGTAATGGGTTGTGACCCATAGAGTTGTGAAGGGACATGTTATAGGAATGTTGAATGTAAAAGAGATTGTCATCCCAAGTGAAATAATGTGCATAGTTGTACATTCATAAAAGATGAACATGTGCCTAATTTGTCACTTTGATTTTCCCATATTCTTATGGATGAAAAGTTATAAATTGATCTAGATACATACCCAACAAGTCCTATAATGCTTGCCAAAAATGACATAGAGTGTGGACCTTGATCAGAGACAATGGATGTTGGGAGCCAAAACATGGTTGAAGAAAGATTTTGTAGTGCCAACTATGTGTAGTCATATAAAATGTCCAAATTGGTAGTTTTAGTATGGCTTGTGACAGCCTATCCATATGTCCTTCTTGCATGCTCTTATGACTCTTCTAGACACCTTTTTTTCTCATTGATAATCATTTATAGCCTTTTAAACAGTCATCTCACCTCAGCCAGGCTACTTTTCCCAAGCCAATCCTATCCCCCTAGGTCTCAAGCCTATAGGATAGGAGAACCATACTTAGACTATAGCATCAAACCCTAGGGTATCCCATCTTTGGCACTCCTATCCATTTGTATTTTGAGCCCAAATGGTCATTTTCATCTAATTCCTATCCTTCATTATGTTGGCCTAGTGTGAATACATCTAACCCATGACCCATAGTTCCATATAAAATCCTATCCAAAGTTAATTTACAAATAGAGGTGACAAAATCTTACAAAGTAAGAAAGAATAAAAACAAAGCACTAAGGAAAACTTCCCTATTTTTTGCATACAGTCACCCAATACAACTGTAAACACACTCAAACCTCCATACCAATCCTTATCCATCTCAACCATTCTCAATTTGGAATTTTTGCATCTGCATCACAATATTACATAAAACACATTAGGTGGGTGAACTACATATGGCCTTATCCCTCTTTAGAGTATTGATATGTAGGTAGTATTCCCACACGAGGGGTGTGGATTACATGTTTAATGTATCTTACATAGTAACCCCATTTTATTCAAGTGGTTCAAACATCATTTTATCAAGTATGATTGAGGTTTAGGGTTTGAAGATCAAAATAACTCTACAGTGAGTTCTGTCGACAATTAATAGTCAAGATTTAGTAGGTAAGCTCACATAGTAACAATGTAAAGAACCTAAAAAGTTTAGGATTCTAGGACCAATTTGGACAATAGTAACATGAGTGGAAAATAACATTGGACCCCAAAGTGTCCTATTTTTATCACTCCTATCTTTTCACTAAACAAAATCTATATTCATATTCATTACACTGTCCTAGTTCTGCACAGCCAATTTTAGCCTCTATCTTAGCCATCTCAACCATTTTCTAGCTAAGACATATTTCTCCTTATTGTTATTTTTAGAAAGGTCAAAAAGACAAATAAATTATACAAATTAGGACTATAATTATTAAAATATTGTTTAATAATTTATTAGTCCAAAACTTTAACTAAAATAGGAATAAAACTCTATTATTCCTAAAATAGTTAAATCATTTGGTGAAACCTCAACACAATGCATTGAATTGAAGAGAATATTTCCTTTGAAAAATACTATTTACCCCCATGCCACATCATTAAACAAAATATACCTCTATATATTCAATTAAGAATTAATGATGTAGGGGTAAATAGAGTATTAGTTAATAATAGTTCAGGACTCAACATTTGTATCATTTATTTTTTTAAACATCTTCATATACAACCTCAAGATCTAGACCATTCCAACATGAATATAAAAGGTTTTGACAACATTCCATGGAAAGTCATGGGTCAAATAACACTCAATATTACTTTGGGACCTAAGACTTTGCCAACTACTTTCTAGGTCATGCCAAATGACCTCAATTATAATTTATTACTTGGTCAGCCTTGGATTCATGATATACATGCAGTCCATTCTACACTCCATGACTGTCTAAAATTTAATCACAAAGGATACATCTACACATGCACAATAGACATTGAAACTTTTAAATATGTCCAAGTTGCTGAATCTCCACAAAATTACATTCTGCACTTAAATCCCAATAATATACCTACACAACCCACTACTCATAGTGTACCATCAGAGCATGCAACATAATAGAATATTCCAAGTTCTATAATAGTACTGATACCAAATCACTAGTTTACCTACCCTTTTGTACTTAAATGTCTTAATAAGATGGCATATCATGGTAAATGTCTTGGAAATCAAGAGCAAGGAATCATCAATCCTATCAAGGCATCCACACAACATGGAAAGTAAGGACTGGGATATCAACTTAACCTTATTCATGATAAATCTTCTTCCACCACTTCAAAGCATATAAAGTTTTGTCCACCCATTACACCTTTTGACCATACATTTAATCATACTTCTGCATTATCATTGGTCTATCCTAATCTCATCAACAATACAATTTCACTAGATATATTCACATTAGATGAATTCTCTAATGATGAATCCCTCCTATAGTTTCTCAAAGCATATGAGGACCACCCATCTTGCTATCATAAAAATAGATTTTCTCATCACACAAATGCCCATGCTTACTTTGGAGAGAGTTTAGATTCTCCCCAGGACATACTAGTTGATTCAAATGATATTATTCCTATAAACCCATACACACTAGATCATTCCATATTGCTTAACAAGGAAATAGTTTATTTTAATTTTGGAACCAATCATGATCCCCACATTGTCTTGTTATTTTCTTTGGTACGAAAGAAAGAGGATACAAATATTCACCAAAATTTAATAAATTTTACAAAAATATTTGTTGGTATTACTCAGATATGCCAATAATTGATACATCTATAGCCGTCCATCATATCCCCTTATACCCAGATGCTAAACTGATTAAGCAAAAATTTTGTAAAATGCATCCTAAGGTGGATCTCTTAGTGAAATACAAGATCTAACTCATCTTAGATGTTGGATTCATTCGACCAGTAGCACACCCTAAATAGATTTCTAATATAGTCCCCATGGTAAAACCTAATGAACAAATTTGGTGTTGTTCTGATTCTCAAGATTTAAATAAAGCATGCCCAATAGATGATTTTCCCTTGCTTAATATTGACATGATCATAGATTCCATAGCCGAGTATGAAATGTTATTATTTATGGATGGCTTTATAGGATACAACCAAATCAAAATCATTGAAGAAGATCACGAGAAAACATCTTTTACAACACCTTAGGGTATATTTTGTTACATTGTCATGCCTTTTGGATTAAAAAATGTTGGACCACATATCAACATACTATGATGCATACCTTTGATGAATTGATTCACCATACTATTAAGGATTATGTCGATGATATGTTAGCTAAATCCAAATAATGACAACATTATGCTATCAATTTACAAAAAAAAATTCAATGAATCAAGTAATACAATGATCGATTAAACCCAAATAAATGTGTGTTTGGAGTTACATTAGGCAAAATCTTAGGTTTCATTATTTCTCAGTGTGGCATAGAGGTTGACCCTAAGAAATTCAAAGAAATTATCAACATGCCACCTCCCATGAACTTAAAACAACTTTGATCCTTACAAGGTAAGATCTAAGTAATCCACTATTTTGTAGCTCAACTTACTGATAAAACTTAGTCATTCACTTGATTATTAAAGAAAGATATAAAGTTTGTCTGGGACCAAGCCTGCTAAGAAAGCTTTGACATAATCTAGTAATCTTAATCCACCTATTCTAATAACACCTATACCTAACAAGCCTCTATTACTATATATCTCAACAATATATCATACATTAAGATCACTCTTAGCACAACACAATGATCAACATACTGAGAGAGAAATTTATTATATCAATTGCACATTAGTTGATTATGAAAAAAAATATTCTATGATAGAAAAACTATGTCTAGCATTAGTTTTTGCCACACAAAAACTTTGACATTACATGATCAATAATGAGACTTAGGTTATCACAAAATTAGATCCCTTGAAGTTTCTAATGGCAAAACCATATCACTCTAGTCATATCGTAAAATGGGTCATGTTATTAACTGAGTTTGATTTAAAGATAGTTCTATAAAAATCAATAAAGGGCCAAATTATTGTAGACCATTTGGTATTTGTACTACTCTTGGACACTAATCCTATTAGTGGCACATTTAGAGATGATTTTACTACCTATTATACTCATTCCAACACTTGGACCATGTTATTTGATGGTTCTCGATGTGCATCTGATGCAGGGGTAGGCATTGTCTTTATTGACCCTTTTGGTCACATAGTTCCTATTATAGATCGATTAAGCTTCTCTCACACCAAGAACACCACAAAATATGAATAACTTATCTTAGGTATTTTTTCCACCTAATCCATCTAAATTATATCTATTCAAGTCTTCAGTGATTCTGAAATTATGGTCAATCAAGTCAATGATGTCTATCAGACCAAAGAAAAACATCTTATCCCATACTAGAACATGGTACAATGTTTATCATCACAATTTAACTACTTTTATACAAAAAGAATACCAAGAAAAGATAATTGATATGTAGATGCAATGGCAAGTGCCACATCTCTTATTCCTATTGACATCAACTATGATAAAGCTATTTTCATAGTTAAACTATTACAATCTCCATCACTATCCAACATGGATTTGATTTCCCTTACCATCTTAGCCACTACACGTAGTTATGAAACCCCTGAGTGGTTCTCTAATATCTACAATTTTTTAAACAAATATATTACACTAGACACTTTCATGAAATGACAAATGTCAGTTACACAAACAAACACTTTGTTATGTAATCATTGGTAGATACATTTTTAAGAGACCTTTCAATGGATAATTGATTCAATGCTTGACTTCAACAGAAGCCAAAATTATTTTTACATAAACACATGATAGTGAGTTTGGTGGTCACTTCAATGGAAAGGCCATGTCAAACAAATTGCATTGATAGGGGTACTACTGACCCACCATGGAAGATGAATGTTCACAATATGTAAAGATATGTGATAAATGTCAATGACACAATAACTTACATCATGCACCATCACAATAATTGTATCTTATTGTCTCTTCATGGCCATTTATGTTACATGGATTTGATCTTATTGGAAATATGAACCCTGAGTCTAGTAATAGACATAATTTCATCATTACATCTACATAATACTTTACAAAGTGGGTAGAAGCCATTCCACTTCAATATACCACAAGTGAGGACATGTGTAGCTTCCTCATGACTCATATTATTTCACACTTTAGCTTACCCACAACTATTATTTTTGATAATAGAACATCATTCAAGAACAAGATTGTAAATAAATTTTGCACAAAATATAAGATTAAACACACGTTCTCCACTCCATATTACCCATAAGGAAATGGTTAAGTAGAGGCTACCAATAAAACCATCAACATCATTTTGAGCAAAATAGTAACCAAATTTGGAAATGATTAGCATAATAAACTAGTCTTTTGCATTATGTGCTTATTGCATAAGTATTTGTACACCCACTGGAGCCACTCCTTATTCACTCATTTATGGAATAGAGGTAGTTTTACCATTCAAATTATAAATTACATCTCTATGTGCCTCCCTTAAAGGTATACTCACTAATGACCAATATCATGAAAAGCATCTACACTAGTTCAAGTAGATAGACCATACATGCATTCAAGCAACTGAACATATTAGAATCTACCAGTAACATATACAATGATTCTACAACAAACAAGTTCACACTAGAGAGTTTGAAGTTAATGATCTCATTCTCAAAGAAAATCTTCATAATGTTAATGCCAAAGAATAAATCAAAGGAAAATTCAAACCGAATTAGTTAGGTCCATACCTCATTATCAAAAAGCTTAGCCCTAAAGTGTACCATCTATCCTCACTTGAAGGGGAAAAAATCAAAAATATAATGAATATTATGCATATACGTAGATTCCATGTTTAGTATTTTATTACACACATTTTATTGTATATAATTTATTTTTGCTTACTTGTACATAATTTCTCAGTTTACTATAATTTCTTAGTTTACTTGTACATAGATTCTTTTAAATTTCTTACACATAGTCTCTTTATGATTTATTATACATAGTTTATTTCAAAAATACCAAAAATAATACAAAAACATTCAAATAATTCAAAACACCAAAAAAATTTCAACTATATGCATTATCCATGCCTTACATTTCTAATACCATGCTAGAATTACATTTTTTTGTTCTATGATATTGTTTGTCGATTTATCTACATTACCATGCTTCACTTGATCTTCTTTGTGTGTGTGAAATGACACCCAGATCCTTGATTGCTTCACTTTATCCATTGAGGGGGCATCCTACTTCTACATTCAAGACACATAATGGCATACCTACCCATTGAGGGTATCTTCTACATGACTACACCATCTAGGTTATGTCATTCCTACACCACACACTCTAGTTATCATGATGATATACATTATGTCTTAGCTTACATAGATTATTATATCAATATTCACTAGTATATAACACTTGTATATTTATTGGCATCTACTTAATCATGTACTACAAGTTTTGCATACTTTCACTTCTTGATTTGATTATTTAGATGTGATAGTATTTACAAAATTTATGTGTTTTCCTTTATTGATTTGAGTAGCTAGTTATGATTGCATTTCTAAGTTCTTGTTTTGTTTTCCATGTGTGCCTTAGGACATTTTCCAATGTCCTTTGCTTGTACTCTTCTCTGTATATGTGGCCCTCATTCCAACCTTGTTTATTTTCAATTATATGTGTATATGGCATTTAAACATGCCTTAATGCTTGTTTTCCTAGTTTGAGTGACATGTGCCCATGTCCCTTATTTTCTTGGCCACTTTTGTGTGCTTATTTCTTCTTGCCTTGCATGCTTATTGCTTGTTTGCTTTTCATTGTTTTCAATGCCATGATCCACATCATGTATTATCTTACTTTCTTGGATGCCATGATGGATGTCATGATCCATTTCTCCTTGACAAATAAAAATTAACATTTATAGTTTCAATTCAATATACTGCACATGTTATTACATTGTTACATCTATCTAGGCATACCCCTATTTATCTAACAATCTCCAATAAAAACTATGCTATATCTTGAGACATATTTTAAATTATCATTCTTAAATCATGTATTTCATAGCATAACACACTTCCAAGGCTCTTTCTTCTAAGGGAATTCATTATAGGGTCTTCATTCCTTCTCTCAAAAGATGGGAAGACAAACATGGGTTTTGTCACAAAGATCAAAGCCTTCTACTAGTCAAAATTTAGTTTTCAAAACACTCAGAATAACATTGAAAATTCAAACCAAGAAAAATAGACTAAGAAAATAGTGATAAATAAAGAATAATGATAAAAAAACAACAAAGGACAAGAGCACCATACTTGGACTATAATGCTCTAAAACAAAGTGTCCTATTTTCATCACTTTTATCCAAACAATAGAAAACCCAAATTTTCCAAAAATAGATAGAAAGGTAAGTTCAGTTACATTTTTGTCAACTATAGTTTAGTTTAGATTGGGTAGTTTTAATATAGTTTTTCTCAGAGTATCTAGATATAGGGGCATCATGCATGGCATGATGGTTCTCTCTTCTAGTTTCAGATTGGGTAGTTGGTACAACTTTCAAATCAAAATCCATGTTATAGACACTAGTGATTGGGGGTAATGTGTGTGGCACATTTGACTTATTTTATTTCTAGTTCATTGCATTACCCAAGAATTCTCAATAATTGCATGCCTTATTCCATCTATAGGTGGTTGGCATCATTTTCAAGTGGCTTTCATATAAGCCTAGTTCTCAATTTCAGAGTGGCTTTCATACAAGCCTAATCTCCACCTTTTAAAATGACCAAGATTGGCCTAGTTCTTAGTACACATTCATCTATCCACACCATATCATTAGATTATAGATCATTCATGGGCTTTAAGAGCCATCTCATATGACACACATTCATACTGTCATCAGTTCATAGCTTTAGATAGTGGGCAATAATGGAGCCAAAGGACTATCTAGCCTTTGTATTCTTGGTCCACCTACTTAGAGGGATTGGACACATAGTCTAAAGATTTACTAACATACACATGACCACATAGATTCACTTAGGGGGTGATGATGGGGACAAAGGGCTAGCCTTTGTATTCTTAAGCCACTCTTAGGGAATTGGGCACTCAGATCCATTCATGATATTAATTTTGGTATATTACATATCCAACATAACTCAACATCACACATCTTCATGGGCTTCACCCTTGTATGCAAGTTTAGGTATGCTTTCTCTTGTCTCCCAAAAATATCACTCATTTTTGGGACAACATATGAACTATTTTGGGCCCTACAAGACCAAAATTGTCTCTTCCCTTTTCAAAATTTGTTCTAAGCTTTCAAATTCCTCATTTTTCAAGATTTTTAGTAAGGGGAATAGTAGGTAGAATAGGTTCAAAGGACACTTGGTCATCTTCAGGTTTGGGTCAGCACCTTGTTTCAATCGAAAAAAGAGTCCATCGGCAAACATTGAACCATTGAACCATTGAACCTTGAACCATTTTAGTTAAATGGGTTCAATGGGTTCAAAGGTTCAACATCATCAACAAGAGCTAAGCACTTCGACAGAGGTTCAAATTTCAATTGTTTCAAAGTTCTACAACTTCGAGCATCTAACGAGTTTCAAAGGCTTGAACTGTTGAACCTTGAACCATTTTGGTTCAACGATTCAATGGGTTCAAGCCCCAAATAGTTCAACATGCTTGGTTCAAAGATGCCAAAGTGACTCAAAGGAACAAACCGATCGAACTGTTGAACCTTGAACCACTTCATAAGTTCATCGGGTTCACAGGTTCAAAGGTTTAAAGGCTACCTCAGTTAAGAAAATAAGTGCGTACAAAAGAAAGAGTCAGGTAGATGCTACCAAGTGTCATCAATCGAGCACTATTACACTTTGTTTTTGAGAATTGGAGGATGATACCACATGTCCCATGCAGAGATCGGCAGAGGCCAACAAGTGTCATCATCTGAAAGAACCCGAGTGAGTCTCAAGCATTTTTATGATGCTACAAAATCCCGATAGTGGAAAGCACCAGGTTTCGATGGTGGAGGGTTTCAACATGATGCAGCGAAAGACTCCACATGTCCTTGGTAAGAAGTGATGGATACTACCATGTGTCAAAGAGGGATGCCCTTGCAGGAGGCACAGAGCCAAAGAAATGAATTTCTTTAGACTTTTTATCTAAAGGAATTTATTTGAACTTTTTTCTGAAGAAAATGAAGGACTTCCTTCAGACAATTTGTCCAAAGAAAATACATGGAACAATAGGCCCACCAAAGATGAAAAGCCTGAAGGCCACCGGGAGGATCTAGAAGGACAGAGACCCTTGTAGAGGGACACTTGACACATAAAATGGACCCTGTTCAAGATCTCAAAGGGTAAGTTCCCTTCAAGAAGGGTCGAGCCTAAAAAGTGTGGTGGAAGTTTCTAAGTGTCATGCACCAAGACACAGTTTCAAATGAAGCTTCATAGAGTGGAACGTGCCATATGTCCCATTCCAGTGCAAGAAAAATTGCCACGTTTCTGTGTCTGTGCCTCCAGCCTCTAACAAGTCTCAAGGCCTATTCCAAAAAGCTTATTTCAAAGCCACAGATGCCACCACATGTCCTCAATCACGTCATAGCAAAATGATAGGCCCATAAATGTCAAAATTGGGGTGAATGGCTAGTCATTAACCTTCAAAGGAAGAGAAACCCGTGGATGTCAAAATTGCTGTAGTGAAGTATCTGATTGATCCTTGAAAACTTAGAACATAGACCTGATGCATTCAAAGACCCTAAGGCCAAGACCAAGAGAAGGAAGAGTCAAAGAGGGAAACTCAGCAAGAGTTAATTCTAGTAGGTGAAATAGTTCATTGAGTAGATATTTAGAGCCTGCAAACATTGAAAGCATAGCCTATTTGTCCCCTTTGGAATAAAGGTAGAGTAGATAGTTGCATGGCTAGTAGGTGATGGAATGAGTGATTCAAGATTGAGAGTAGATACTAGAGATGAACAAACATGCCACAGTTAAGGTAGTTACCCTGCTCTAGCATGGCCCTCCCTGACAGAATCAAAAATGCATCCAAGGCATTAATCGTGCAGCATGGGTCACTCCATAGGAAAAAGTGCCAAGTCTCTCCTGGACTCTATATAATGTAATCTCTCATTCGATGCAAAGGGAGATCTTCCTATTACTAGAAGAAAAACTCTACCTAAATTGAAAGGCATCACTGAGACTTTGAGCTTAGATTGTTTATCATATTTCTTTGTTTGAATTAGAAATCAAGTTACTTTCAGACTTTGTGTTGTTATCGCTTGTATCATTCTAGGAGACTGTTCTTATGTCTATTTCCTAAATGTATTCTTGTTTATGCAATTTAACAAGTAGATCTAGTGGAAGTGATAAGGAAGGTGTCCTGAAACCAGTTACTTTTAGACTTTGTGCTGACATAATTGTTTTTAGTGTGTGTTTTTCTTTTCTATTTCTATGTAAAGGACCTTGGGATGACTTTGTGCCCCCATTGTTCTTTGGACCTCACTCTAGGGTAGTCAAGGTGGAGACTTTGAGCTACATCTTATATTTTTGGTTACTTTGGACCCAGTTACTAGTCACTTGTTACCAGAAAGAGTCTTGTTGTTTGCAAGAACAAGCACTTCTAAAATAAGAGAAGTGCCTTCTATCACTTCACCAGGATTTCTACTATCCAGGGAGGGATCTGGCTCTTGGATAAATGTTACTTCTAAAAGAAGAGAAGTGCCTTCACCAATCACCCAAGATTTCTCCTTTGTTTGTTAGCATCATATCTAAAAAAAGAGAGATGGATGGTTCATTCCACCCCTGTGTCTTACTTTTTGCTTATATATATTGTATATAGCCTCCACATATTTAACAGGGAACCACCCCTTGATGAGAGGAGAGATTTTTCCCCTTTGGATGTGGTAAAACTACAACATTGGATGACCAATCTCCCTATGCTATGGTGATAGGAACTATTTTGGTCACCAGTTAGCTGGCCAACAAAATATTCACCCAACAATTTTTGGCGATTCCACTGGGGATGAATGTGTAGTCTGAAGCCTCAAGTTTCAGATTGAAGTAGTCCCTACCCTTATCCATTACATATTTTGGTGACTTCATTCTGTGTCTTACCCATTATCATTATAGCCTAACCATCTTCCTCCATCTCCATTATTTTATCTAGTCTGCAAAACTAGAGCTACCGAGAAAGAGTGCGCAGTTTGAAGCCTCAAGCTAAAGCAGGGATAGTTATTTTCCATTTTTGTTTTGAAATATGGCCACTCCACCCAAATTTGTTATCCCTATTTTTCATAATTAAATCATGGCAGTTCAAGGCCCCTGGGGTAACTCATTTGGCCCACTCAAGTTGACTCCACCTCTGCATGAACTTCCATGCAACTCAAGAAAGAACTTCCCCAAATTCTTTGGAGATGGGAGAGTTCACATTGATGAACACATTATAGCCTTCAACATAACCTATGGTGTGATAGGGGGTGGAATTTGAAGATGTGGTAGTCAGGCATTTTGTGGAGACCCTACAAGGTACTACTGTAGACTAGTTCTACCATTTCCAAGCTAGATTAGTGACAGACTGGGGCACACTTAAAGCCAAGTTCAAAGCAAGGTTCAAGCCCGCAGAAGATGCACATGCCTTGTTGGCCTAGCTCACACAGATGAAGAAGGAGCCCCATGAGCCTATGAGGGACTTCATTGCTAGGTTTGATACACTGAGGCACAAGATTCCCATGGTCACCCAACTGATACCTCAATACCTCAAATGCTTCTCCATCAACTCATAGCTACCTGAAGTGAGTTTCTTGCTGAGATGGGCTAGACACATAGACCTTATTGCTACTCAGGACTTGGCTATTGAGCTAGAAGATGACCTTATCTTGGTAGAAAAGATAAGGAGAGATCCTAATAGAGGCAAACCCTCTTCATTTTTTGAATACTCACCCATAACCACCACTGATCTAATGGTACAAAAGCTGCCAAATGAATTGCTAGCCTTGAAAAGGCAAATGGCCCTAAGTATGTGTGTTCTTCCTAATCGAGATATGCCAAGGAGGGAATTTTAGAATCATCCATATCAAGGCAATGCTACCAAGAATCAATGGCAGCCAAATCATCTTCCTCCCCCATAGAGGAACCTTGTCCTTGAAGCACCTCCAACTAACTCAGTAGTTGGATATCTAGAAATAGAACATGATTTCTCTTTTCAACTTGAGTTTGAGTAAGAAAATGATGTTGATCTCTTCATAGAGGATCAAGAAGAATTAGCTGGCGACTCCCACATTGGTTTCTTGAATTACCAGGATGAACCAAGAAGTGAAGGTGAAGCAGTCAAAGGATCATACACAATATTCACTTGGTCCTAGAATCAGTCAGCCCAATAGGCCGACAAAGAGAAGATAGAGGAGTGACCTCAACCAACAACCTCAATTTCTAAGCGTGGAACCACTCTACCTTTCCAGCCAAAGGACCCAGTGGTTGCTAAAAAAGTAAGTGCATCAAACATCTCTGCACCTTCTACTTCAACTTCGTAGATCAGTCCTCCCCCTCCCAAAAACCAAAAGGATGAACTCCCATCCTCTCTTTCAAGTCCATCTCAGTCATTTGACATGATTGATCATGTCAAGAAATCAAAAATTTAAATGACTGAGTTTGAATCCATGAAAGTCTATCTTGAGCAATTAAACATTGGTGGAGAACTCATTATGGACCTGCCTAAGGCAAAATTTGTGGTCACCCAAACATTGGCCTCTACAGCTCAAATTCTATTTGAGATATCAGGCAGGGGTAATTACTTCTTGACCACAGAGGATGCTCATGTCTCAACTGATGAAAGTCTTGTAGCTGGCAATCTTGGACTTGATACAAACAAGGCATCAGAAGAATTAGTAAGGCACACTACAAATCAAGAAGGATTTTTCATCTCTGTTGAAGAGAAATTTGATAGAAGATCAGCTTCTGATGATGCTTGGATCCTAAAATCTGATGGCAACAATTCTTCCACAACTGGATATGGATCTCTATTGCTCAGATTGAAAACTACTTAGGATGAAGAGATCAAACTCCTTCACACCAAAGGAGATGCTAAGTTGATGGTTTGCCAGGAGTTTGAGGTTGACAATCAAAGCATGTGTTAGACTAAACCAGCAGAACAACAAGCTATGGTGGTGGACCATACAGCTGTAATCCAAAGTCAGCAAAAGGAACTTTTTGCCAAGAGAGCAAGGAGTTTTGCTTTTCAGCTTGAAGACCACATCCTACCATGGGGCAAGAAGAAGAAAGAGCCAAGAGGAAGACGTAGAAAATTGGTTTCCTGGTGGAGAGTTCCATTTGGCCGTCACCATTTTTGGGGACAAAATGTTTTCTTGCTATTTTTTCAGGATGACATCTCCTTTTCTTTGTCCCATGATGAGCAACATCTATAGTAATTCAATTCTTGAAGTATCAGATAAGTTCACCTATACATATGTATATTTGTATAATTTCTATTTCTACTTTGTGTTGTTCATTTGTTTCTTTTTGAGCCTTTCTTTTTGGGTAACATGACTCCATATCCCAATGGAATACTTCAAGGCACCAGAGATTCTAGTTTCTACTCCCCTCAATTGTTTCAAAATTTTAACCAAGGGAAGTTCCCCAACTGGAGCTAGCTATTGTCCCCCAAAAATATCACTCATTTTTGGGACAACATATGAACTATTTTGGGCCCTGCAAGACCAAAATTGTCTCTTCCCTTTTCGAAATTTGTTCTGAGCTTTCAAATTCCTCATTTTCCAAGCTTTTCAGTAAGGGGAATAGTAGGTTCAATAGGTTCAAAGGATTCTACAGTTGAGTTCAATCAAAAGAACCAATTTCCAACACTTGGTCATCCTCAGGTTTGGGTCAGCACCTTGTTTCAATCAAAAAAGATTTTATCGGCAAGCATTGAACCATTGAACCTTAAACCATTTCAATTCAATGGGTTCAAATGTTTAATGTCGTCAACGAGAGCTAAGCGCTTCGACAGAGGTTCAAATTTAAATCATTTCAAAGTTCTACAGCTCTGAGCATCTAACAAGTTTCAAAGGCTTGAACCGTTGAAACTTGAACCATTTTGGTTCAACGGTTCAATAGGTTCAAGCCCTAAACAGTTCAATGTGCTTGGTTCAAAGATGCCAAAGTGACTCAAAGGAATGAACTGACTAAACCATTGAACCCTGAATTGCTTCATAAGTTCATCGGGTTCACAGGTTCAAAGGTTTAAAGGCCACCTTAGTTAAGAAAATAAGCACGCACAAAAGAAATAGTCAGGCGGATGCTGCCAAGTGTCATCAGTCGGGCCCCATTACACTTTGTTTCTGAGAATTGGTGGATGATGCCACGTGTCCTGTGTAGAGATTGGTGGAGGCCAAAAAGTGTCATCTTCTAAAAGAACTCGAATGATCCCCAAGTATTTCTATGATGCTATAAAAGCCCGATCGCAAAAAGCACCAGGGGTCGATGGCAGAGGGTTTCAACATGATGCAGCAGAAGAATCCATGTGTCCTTCGTAAGAAGCGATGGATACTACCATGTTTTAAAGAGGGATGCCCTTGTGGGAGGCATAGAGCCAAAGAAAGGAATTTCTTCAGACAAATTGTTTGAAGGAATTTTTTCAAACTTTTTGTTTGAAGAAAATGAAGGAATTCCTTCAAACAATTTTTCTAAAGGAAATACAGGGAACAACAGGCTCATCAAAGATGAAAAGCCCGAAGGCCACCGGGAGGATCCAGAAGGACGGAGACCCTTGTAGAGGGATACTTGACACATAAAATAGACCCTATTTGAGATCTTGAAGGGCAAGTTCCCTTCTAGAAGGGTCAAGCCTCAAAAGGCATAGGAAGCTACCAAGTGTCATGCACGAAGACAAAATTTCAAATGAAGCTTCATAGAGTGAAACGTGCCATGTGTCCCATCCCAGTGCAACAAAAACTACCATGTTTTTGTGTCTACCCCTCTAGCCTCTAAAAAGTCTCAAGGCCTATTCCCAGAAGCTTATTTCAAAGCCATGAATGATGCCACGTGTCCTCACCCACATCATAGTAAAATGATAGGCCTACAAATGTCAAAATTGGGGCAAATGGCTAGTCGTTAACCTTTAAAGGAAGAGAGACCCGCGAATGTCAAATTTTTTGCAATGAAGCATTTTATTGATCCTTGTAGACTTAGAATATAGACCTAATGGATTCAAAGACCCTAAGGCTAGGACCAAGAGAAGGAAGAGTCAAAGAGGGAAACTCAGTAGGAGTTAATTCTAGTAGGTGAAGCAGTTCATCAGGTAGATATTTGGGGCCTGCAAACATTGAACACATAGCTTGTTTGTCCCCTTTGGAATAAAGGCAAAGTAGATAGTTGTGTGGCTAGCAGGTGATGGAATGAGTGATTTAGGTTTGGGATTAGATACTAGAGATGAACAAACACACTACAATTAAGGCATCTGCCTTGCTCCAGTATGGCCCTCCCTGACAGAATCAAAAATGCATCCAAGGTATTAATTACACAGCATGGGTCTCTCCATAAGACAAAGTGCTAAGTCTCTCCTAGCCTCTATATAATGTAATCTCTCATTCGATGCAAAGGGAGATCTTCCCATTAACAGAAGCAAAACTCTGCCCAAATTGAAAGGCATCACTAAGACTTCGAGCTCAGATTGTTTATCATATTTCTTTGTTTGAATCAGAAAGCAAGTTACTTTCAAACTTTGTGTTGTTATAGCTTGTATCATTCTAGGAGATTGTTATTATGTCTATTTCCTAAATGTATTCTTGTTTATGCAATTTAACAAGCAGAGCTAGTGGAAGTGATAAGGAAGGTGTCCTGAAACAAGTTACTTTCAGACTTTATGCTGACATAATTGTTTTCAGTGTGTGTTTTTCTTTTCTATTTCTGTGTAAAGGACCTTGGGATGAATTTGTGCCCCCATTGTTCTTTGTACCTCACTCTAGGGTAGTCAAGGTGGAGAATTTGAGCTACATCTTAGATTTTTGGTTACTTTGGACCCAATTACCAATCACTTGTTACTAGAAAGAGTCCTGCTATTTGTAAGAACAAGCACTTCTGAAAGAAGAGAAGTGCCTTCTGTCGCTTCACTAGGATTTATACTATCTAGGGAGGGATTTGGCTCTTGGCTAAATCTTACTTCTGAAAGAAGAGAAGTGCCTTCACTAATCACCCAGGATTTCTCCTCTGTTTGTTAGTATCATCTCTAAGAAAAGATAGATGGGTGGTTCATTCCACCCCTGTGTCTTACTTTCTGCTTATATATATAGTATATAGCCTCCACATATTTAACAGGGAACTCTCCTTAATGAGAGGAGAGATTTGTCCCCTTTGGATGTCGTAAACCTGCAACATTGGATGACCAATCTCCCTATGTTGTGGTGATAGGAACTATTTTGGTCACCAGTTAGCTGGCTGACAAAATACTCACCCAACAATTTTTGGCAACTTTGTTGGGGATGAACGTGTAGTCTGAAGCCTCAAGTTTCAGATTGAAGTAGTCCCTACCCTTATCCATTACGTATTCTAGTGACTCCATTCTGTGTCTTACCCATTATCATTATAGCCTTACCATCTTCCTCCATCTCCATTATTTTATCTGGTCTACAAAACCAGAGCTGCTGGGAAAGAGTGCACAGTTTGAAGCCTCAAGCCTCAAGCTGAAGCAGGGCCAGTTCTTTTCCATTTTTGTTTTGCAATCTAGCCACTCCACCCAAATTTGTTATCCCTATTTTTCATAATTAAATCATGGCAGTTCAAGGCCCATGGGGTAACTCATTTGGCCCACTCAACTTGACTCCACCTCTGCTTGAACTTCCACGCAGCTCAAGAAAGAATTTCCCCAAATTCTTTAGAGATGGGAAAGTTCACCCTGATGAACACATTACAACCTTCAACATAGCCTGTAGTGTGATAGGGGTGGAATTTGAAGACGTGGCAGTCAAGATTTTTGTGGAGACCCTACAAGGTGCTGCTGCAAACTAGTTTTACCATCTACAAGTTGGATCAGTGACTGACTGGGACACACTTGAAACCAAGTTTGAAGTAAGGTTCAAGCCCATAAAAGATGCACATGCCTTGCTAGCCTAGCTCACACAGATGAAGAAGGATCCCCATGAGCCTATGAGGGACTTCATTGCCAGGTTTGACACGCTGAGGCACAAGATTCCCATGGTCGCCCAACTGACACCTCAAAACCTCAAATGCTTTTTCATCAACTCATAGCTACCTGAAGTGAGTTTCTTGTTGAGATAGGCTAGAAACATAGACCTTGTTACTACTCAAGACTTGGCTAATGAGCTAGAAGATGACCTTATCTTGGTAGGAAAGATAAGGAGAGATCCTAATAGAGGCAAACCCTCTTCATCTTTTGAATACTCACCCACAGCCACCACTGACCCAATGGTGTAAAAGCTGGAAAATGAACTGCTAGCCTTAAAAAGGTAAATGGATCTAAGTATGTTTGCTCCTCCTAATCAAGATATGCCAAGGAGGGCATTTCAAAATCAGCCATATTAAGGCAATGCCACTAGGAATTAAGGGAAACCAAATCATCTTCCTTCCTCACAGAGGAACCTTGTCCTCGAAGCACCTCTAATCAACTCAGTAGTTGGATATCTAAAAATAGAACATGATTTCTCTTTCTAACCTAAGTTTGAGAAAGAAAATGACACTAATCTCTTCATGAAGGATCAATAAGGATCAGCTAGCGACTCCCACATTGGTTTCCTGAATTACCAAGATGAACCCAAAAGTGAAGGTGAAGTAGTCAAAGGATCATACACAATATTCACCTAGTCTGAGAATCAGTTAGCCCAATAGGTTAACAAAGAGAAGATAAAAGAGAAACCTCAACTAGTAACCTCAATTGCTAAGCGTGTAACCACTTTGCCTTTCGAGCCAAAGGACCTAGTGGTTGCTAAAAAAGTAAGTGCATCGAACATCTCTGCACCTTCTACTTTAACTTCACAGATCAATTCTCCCCCTCCCAAAAACCAAAAGGATGAACTCCCATCCTCTCTTCCAAGTCTATCTCATTCATTTGACATGATTGATTATGTCAAGAAATCCAAAATTCAAATGACTGAGTTTGAATCCCTGCAAGCCTATCCTGAGCAATTAAACATTGGTGGAGAACTCAGTATGGACCTGTCTAAGGCAAAATTTGTGGTCACCCAAACATTGGCCCCTGTAGCTCAAATTCTATTTGAGCCATTAGGTAGGGGTAATTACTTCTTGACCATAGAAGATGCTCATGTCTCAGCTGATGAAAATCTTGTAGCATATAATCCAAGACTTGATTCAAATAATGCATCAGAAGAATTAGTAGGGCATAGTATAAATCAAGAAGGATCTTCCATCTCTATTGAAGAGAAATTTGATAGAAGATCAGCTTCTAATGATGCTTGGATCCTGGAAGCTGATGGTAGAAATTCTTTCACAACTAGATGCAGATCTCTATTGCTTGGATTGAAAACTACTTAGGATGAAGAGAGAAAACTCCTTCATACCAAAGGAGATGTTGAGCTGATGGTTTGTCAAGATTTTGAGGCTGACAATCAAAGCATGTACTGGACTGAACCAACAAAATAGTAAGCTATGGTGGTGGACCATACTGCAATACTCCAAAGTCAGCAAAAGGAACTCTTCACCAAGAGAGCAAGGAGTTTTGGTTTTCAACTTGAAGACCACATCCTGCCATGGGGAAAGAAGAAGAAAGAGCCAAGAGGAAGACGTAGAAAATTGGTTTCCTGGTGGAGAGTTCCATTCACCCATCACCATTTTTGGGGATAAAATGGTTTCCTACTGGTTTATCAAGTTGGCATCCCCTTTTCTTTGTCCCACGATGAGTAGTATCTGAAGTACTTCAATTCTTGAAGTATCAGATAAGTTCACCTATACATATGTATATTTGTATAGTTTCTATTTTTGCTTTGTGTTGTTCATTTATTTCTTTTGGAGCCTTTCTCTAGAGATTTTGGTTTCTACTCCCCTTAGTTGTTTCAAAAATTTAACCAAGGGAAGTTCTCCAATTGGAGCCAGCTATTGTCCCCCAAAAATATCACTCATTTTTGGAACAACATATGAACTATTTTGGGCCTTGCAAGACCAAAATTGTCTCTTCCCTTTTTGAAATTTGTTTTGAGCTTTCAAATTCCTCATTTTTTAAGCTTTTTAGTAAGGGGAATAGCAAGTTCAATAGGTTTAAAGGCTTCAGCAGGTGATTTTAATAAAAAAAACTAGTTTCCAACACTTGGTCATCTTCAGGTTTGGGTCAGCACCTTGTTTCAATCAAAAAAAGAGTCCATCGGTAAGCATTGAACCATTGAACCTTGAGCCATTTTGGTTTAATGGGTTCAATGGGTTCAAAGGTTCAACATCATCAATGAGAGCTAGGTGCTTCGATAGAGGTTCAAAGTTTAACCATTTCAAAGTTCTACAACTTCGAGCATCTACTAAGTTTTAAAGGCTTGAACCCTTGAACCTTGAACCATTTTGGTTCAACGGTTTAACGAGTTCAAGCCCCAAACAGTTCAATGCACTTGGTTCAAAGATGCCAAAGTGACTCAAAGGAATGAATCGACCAAACCGTTGAACCTTGAACTACTCCATAAGTTCATTGGGTTCATGGGTTTAAAGGTTCAAAGGCCACCTCAGTTAAGAAAATAAGCACGTGTAAAAGAAAGAGTCAGGTGGATACTGCCAAGTGTCATTGGTCAGGCCCCATTACACTTTGTTTCTAAGAATTGACAGACGATGCCATGTGTCTCATGCAGAGATTGACGAAGGCTGACAAGTGTCATCATTCAAAAGAACTTGAGTGAGCCCCAAGCATTTCTATGATGTTACAAAATCTTGATAGGGGAAAGCACTAGGGATCGACGGTGGAGGGTTTCAACATGATGCAACAAAAGACTCCACATGTCCTTGGCAAGAAGTGATAGATATTGCCACGTTTCAAAGTGGGATGCCCTTATGGGAGGCACAGAGCCAAAGAAAAGAATTTCTTCAAAATTTTTGTCTAAAGAAAATGAAGGAATTCCTTCGGATAATTTTTTCAAAGGAAATACATGGAACAATAGGCCCACCAAAGATGAAAAGCCTAAAGGCCACTGGGAGGATCCAAAAGGACAGAGACCCTTGCGGAGGGACACTTGACACATAAAATGGACCCTATTCGAGAACCTAAAGGGCAAGTTCCCTTCAAGAAGGGTTGAGCCTCAAAAGTGTAGTAGAAGCTACCAAGTGTCACACACCAAGACACAATTTCAAATGAAGCTTCATAGAGTAAAACGTGCCATGTGTCCCATCCTAGTGTAGTGAAAACTGCCACGTGTCTGCATCCACACCTCTAGCCTCTAACAAGTCTCAAGGCCTGTTCCCAAAAGCTTATTTCAAAGCCACAAATGCCACCATGTGTCCTCACCCATGTCATAGCAAAATGATAGGCTCGTAAAAATCAAAATTGGGGTGATTGGCCAGCCATTAACCTTCAAAGGAAGAGAGACTCGTGGACATCAAAATTGCTATAGTGAAGCATCTAATTGATCCTTGCAAACTTAGAACACAGACCTAATGCATTCAAAGACCCTAAGGCTAGGACCAAGAGAAGGAAGAGTCAAAGAGGAAAACTTAGCAGGAGTTAATTCTAGTAGGTGAAGTAGTTCACTGGGTAGATATTTGGGGCCTACAAACATTGAAAGTGTAGCCTATTTGTCCCTTTTGGAATTAAGGTAGAGTAGATAGTTATGTGGCTAACAGGTGATGGAATGAGTGATTCAAGCTTGGGAGTAGATACTAGAGATGAAAAAACATGCCACAATTAAGGCATCCACCCTGCTCCAACATGGCCCTCCCTGACAGAATCAAAAATGCATCTAAGGCATTAATTGTGCAGCATGGGTCACTCCATAGGGTAAAGTGCCAAGTCTCTCCTAGCCTCTATATAATGTAATATCTCATTCAATGTAAAGGGGGATATTCTGGTTACCAGAAGCAAAACTCTACCTAAATTGAAAGGCATCACTAAGACTTTGAGCTCAGATTGTTTATCATATTTCTTTGTTTGAATTAGAAATCAAGTTACTTTCAGACTTTGTGTTGTTATCACTTGTATCATTCTAGGAGACTGTTCTTATGTCTATTTCCTAAATTTATTTTTGTTTATGCAATTTAACAAGTAGATCTAGTGGAAGTGATAAGGAAGGTGTCCTGAAACCAGTTACTTTTAGACTTTGTGCTGACATAATTGTTTTCAGTGTGTGTTTTTCTTTTCTATTTCTATGTAAAGGACCTTGGGATGACTTTGTGCCCCCATTGTTCTTTAGACCTCACTCTAGGGCAGTCAAGGTGGAGACTTTGAGCTACATCTTATATTTTTGGTTACTTTGGACCCATTTACCAGTCACTTGTTACCAGAAAGAGTCTTGTTGTTTGCAAGAACAAGCACTTCTAAAATAAGAGAAGTGCCTTCTATCGCTTCACCAAGATTTCTACTATCTAGGGAGGGATCTAGCTCTTGGCTGAATGTTACTTCTGAAAGAAGAGAATTGCCTTCACCAATCACCCAGGATTTCTCCTCTATTTGTTAGCATCATCTCTAAAAAAAGAGAGATGGATGGTTCATTCCACCCCTGTGTCTTACTTTTTGCTTATATATATAGTATATAGCCTCCGCATATTTAACAAGGAACCTCCCCTTGATGAGAGGAGATATTTTTCCCCTTTGGATGTGGTAAACCTACAACATTGGATGACCAATCTCCCTATGTTGTGGTGATAGGAACTATTTTGGTCACCAGTTAGCTAGCTGACAAAATATTCACCTAACACTTTCTAGTTTCCTTTATCCTAGTATTTCACTTTACTACATGACTAGAATAAAGTGGGAGAATTTAGTCATATAAAATGTCCAAATTAGTAGTTTGAGTGTGTCTTGTGACACCCTATCCATAGGTCCTTTTTTCATGCTCTTATGACCCTTCTAGACACCTTTTTTCTCATTTCCAATCATCTATAACCTTCCAAATGGTCATTCCACCTTAGCCAGGCTACTTTTCCTAAGCCAATCCTATCCCTCTACGTCTTGAGCCTGTAGGACAAGAGCACCATACTTGGACTATAGTACCTAACCCTGGGGTGTCCCATTTTTGGTTCTCCTATCTATTTTCATTTTAAGCCCAAATGTTCATTTTCATCTAAAAAATATCCTTTATTATGTTGGCCTAACATGCATACATCTACCCCATGACCAATAGTTCCCTAGAAAAACCTATCTAAAGTTAATTTACAAAGAGAGGTGATAAAATATTATAAAGCAAGCAAGAATAAAAATAAGGAATTAAGGTAAACTTCCTTATTCTCTGCATAAAATCACCCAATATAGTTATAAACACACTCAAACCTTCATACCCATCCCTAGCCATCTCAAGCATTATCATTTTAGATTTTTTGTATCCACATCACACTATTGGAAAAGTCACATTAGGTGGGAGAACTATATATGGCTTGATCCCTCTTCAAAGTATTAGTATGTAGGAAACATGCCCACATAAGGGGTGTGGATTACATGTTCGATGCATATTACACACTAACCCCACCTTTCTTCAAGTGGTTCAAACATCATTTTATCAAGTATGATAGAGGGCTAGGGTTTGAAGATTAAAAAAACTCTATAACAAGTTACGTCAACAATCAACACTTGATATTTCATAGGTAGTCTCACACAAGAATAATATAAAGAACCCAAAAATTTTAGGTCTCTATGACTAGTTTGGACAAAAATAGTAGGAGTGGACAAAAAAATTGGACCCTAAAGTGTCCTATTTTTGGTGATCCTATCCTTTCACCAAATGAAATATAGATGCAAATTCATGACACTGTCTTAATCCTGTATAGCTAATTTCAGCCTCTATCTCAACCATCTCAACCTATTTCCAATGAAGTCATATTTCTCCTTATTTATTGCTATTTTTAGAAAGGTAAAAAAGACAAATAAATTATACCAATTAGGACTGTAATTATTGCAATATTATTTACTAATTTATTAATCTAGACCCTTAACTAAAATAGGAATAAAAATCCATTATTCCAAAAATAGTTAAATCACTATGTCAATGTCTTTCTTTCATATGACCATGATAGCCATATTGGAAACCCTATCCACTAAAATAAGAATAATGTCATGTTATCATCTCATGTCAAGTAACACAGTCATGAAACCCATGCTCATAGATTCCCATGGTTTAGATGGAACAAGTAGAGGTGTATAAAGTCCTAACTTTTTGTTCATGGGATTGAAAAGGCACCATAGAATGAAATACTTGATGTGACATTCTACATTTGTGTGAATGTATGGCTAGTGTGTGACTGCAATGTGTTTAGAGTCTTTTTTATGTTGAAATATCCTAAGGTCTTAGTGTAGTGGAATTTTTAGAGGATTTTTTGTTGAGGTGTACCATTAAGAACATAGAGATGTCTGAGCTTGAAGAGAGGCTAGTGAAACAAGTATAAATCTTTAAAAGTTTTACCTTTTACTAGTCTAGTGTAAGTCATTATAAAGTCCTGATCAGTTGAGTATAGGGATACCTAGTCTAAAAAGTTGTCATGCATATCCAAGATTGTGATGAGTGAATGAACCAAAGTTTGATTGAGGTAATTTGTTGCCTTATTTTCCTTCCATTTCTTGTGCTTGATCATGAGATGGAATTGTTACAAGTAACTCATCTATTTCATGTGTTGTGAATTTTCTAGCTTACTCTACATCTATAGGAACTAAAGTGGCTTATGGTTTGAATGAACAACTATTTCCTTCCCTAAGATGTAGTTTCACCATTGATTGATTGCTTACACAACACCATAAAATTATTTCTCATAGATGTACCTTTGAACATATTTGAGTCATGTTTGATTAAATGTCCATGTTGCATTATCACTATACCATGTGCATAGTTAGATGCATCAGTGTGAATTTAAAAGGAATGTGTAATGTTAGGAATTACAAAAACATATATTGCATAGAGGCATTGCTTGAGTGACTCAAAATCATGTTATTTCATATGAGTCTACTTGAACTTGGATTTTTCACACGTTATCTATATGAAAACCCAAGAGATGTGCAACAAACTAAGGATAAACATGTGGTATAAGTTAGAAAGTCCAATAAAACTCGTCAATTCTATGAGATTGTTAGAAAGTGTTGTCATTGATGTTAAAGGTAATGACAAAGTGGTGATGTCATGAGTTTGAGGCTGAAGTTGTGCAAGGTAATATTTGGATGCATATGAGCTAAGGTAAGTATTGTTTGAGGCTTATCATATTGTATCTATCATGTTGATGTGGATTCAAGTCAAGGAGAAAAGACAAGCATGTGAATAGTGTGTGGGCATAGGCTTGGTAACATACTATGAAGAATGAATATTTAGTATTTCTTAGATAAGAAGGTGATGAATGTGATGATGAGATCATGTTGCATAGGTCCTATGGGGTGTCAATAATGGTTAAAATGTTATGAGAATGCATGGTGTTTATTAGGTTTTTCATTATTTCATCTAGGTACATTTGGGTCTAATAGTAGAAAAATCTAAGTAGGTAGTTTGATGACATCACCATTACCATGTATGGATGAGTCAAGGGGAGTTGGTCATATGGGTGTGATCAAATTAGTCCCAAGTTATGTTCCAAGTTTTAGGTCATAAGTTTATATATGGAAAAACATATAACTATGCAAAGTTAGCTTCCTAGGAAAATTGTAATGTTTTCCCATAATTAGCCAAATTTACAAAGGGACATCTAACAATGCATGTTTAATTTCATCACAAATCTATGGTGTGAAATTAATCTGATCTTAACTACATTGAATGTCTAAATTCAAGAAGATTCAAGTAAGAAATTTGATGGCATCATATTTCACATGTGTGAAGGTTCCAAGAGTAGCATGCTATATGGATAGATTCCCCTATGAAATAAGATCATATGGTTTAAATTTTAGGATATGATATTGAGAGTAGAAAAAGTTATTAAGGTTCAAAGTTGGCCTCCCAGGTAGATTGTAGTTGTTCCCATTCTTAGGCCAAATTTACAAAAAGTAAAGACCAGGAGTAGATAAGGATATAACAAGGATTGGGTGATCATACAGATGGAAATCAATTATTCATATTGAGTCAAATAGGTCAATGTTTTTTATGTTTACTAGGTAAAAGTCTGGGCTACTCTCAAAGAAATTAATGGAGCATGTTTATTCCAAATTATTAAGAAGAAATGAGATGATGATAAGTGTTCAATGTTTAGCAGTGACCAGAGGTAATACTGAGATACTTTAAAGAAGATATATGGTGCATATTTGATCAATGAAGTGAGGACACGAGATGATGGAAAAGTGTGCAATGTTTAACAGTGATTGTTGGCATTTGAATTAGTAAAGGAAAAAACCAATATGCAGTGTTTGAGCTATATCTTTTAATCTAGGATGAATTTATTGATGTATTAAAAATAAAATTTGTAGAGGACTTCAAGGCACATCCAAAAAATCTAGTTGAAAGTTCTAAATGTTTTTAAATTCAAAGTTATTGAAATACAAATTTGACTATGTGTTTGATCATGTTTTGTAAGTGACCCGATAAGGATAATTGGGTTGTCCTTGATGGTACTTGGATGTTTTAAGGGGACTTAGATACTAGAGTGTGTTTTAGACTCCATGATGATCATCTATATATATTTTGGAGGTTTGACCAATCCATCTTCAGTGTGAACAAATGATTGGAATTTGATTGTGTGTTCATTCATGTTTTTTTATGTATAAGGTCAAAGATTGATCTATTTTATTTTAGTAGAGGAGTGTTGTGATAGATATAATATTTTGAGGATGTCAAAAGGGTCATGTGGAGTGGACCTATGCATTTTAAAGTGGTCTTGTGTTTCTATTTTTCTCATTGGAGTGATAAAGGAGTGAATAGGTCTCCATGAGACCTATAAGGGCTACTAAGACCTAATTGAAAGGCATAGATGCTTAAGTATAACCCATTGTTGCTATGGATGACCTATGAGGATGGTATTGAGATATGTAAGATGTATTAAGGGTTAAATAAATTATTATGGATGATTAGGATGGTGATAATCATGAAGGATCTATAAATAGTGAAATCAAAGATGATGATTTCTAGACTTGTGAGACTTGGAGAAGAGAGGGTGTGTGTGAAAGTTGTGGAGAGATAGAAAGGAGTGTGCTAAGTGGATGGGTCATAGAGTAGATTAGGTTTATGAATATGTGTATGAATTTTAGGTCATATTTATAATGTTAGAATAATACTCTTGCAAGTTTGAAGACTTGTGAAAGAGAGGCATGTGTGAGAGTTGTAGAATGAAGGAAAGAGGAAAGGGTGTGTGCCTAGTGGATGGGTTATAAAGGATAGTAGGTTGAGGACTATGTGTATGACATATATGTCATATTTTTTATGTCTAAATAATTCTCTTTTAGGTTTGAATATTGAGGATGAGTGAAGAGTTCTAGAGTGATCCAAAAATATTTTTTGGATGCCTTGAGTGTGAGTGAAGAATAGATGATGTCTATGTGAGCTTGGTGGTTGATTTGAGAGGTTAATTAAAGTGTGTTTTATGTGTATGACCATTTGGTCATTTTTTTGAGGATGTGACATAGTTGTTTTTGAGAAATGTAGAGTGATCCAAAATGTGGTTTTAGATGTTTGTGAGTGTGTGAAGAAGTGAAGGGGCTTTTGTTTGTAGGGTATCGCCATCAAATTGATAGGAAATCAATGATCAAGAGATTCTCATATCATAGGTGTTTGGATGGTGATCAACATATAGGCTAGAAGGACTTGACCATCCTTAAGGGTAGGTACTCATTGTGAAGTAGGTGCTTCACTAAATTTAGGTCAAAAGGACTTGACCATCCTAAGGGCAAGTGATCCTTGTGAAACAAGTGTTTCAATAAATTTAGGCTAGAAGGACTTGACCATCCTAGGGATAGGTTCTCCTTTTAAATTAAGTGTTTCACTAAATTTAGGTTAGAAATATTTGACCATCCTAGGGGTAGGTTCTCCTTATGGAATAGGTGTTTCAATAAAGTCTCATATTTGCATACATCTTATAGGACAAGTAGTCCATGTGTTTGCAGGATTGAGAGTGGGTTTGATTTCACAAGAGGGTTTTTCACATAGATCTCGTGTTGTGTGTGTGATATTTAATTATCTATTGCTCATTTTTATAAACATCTTGAATGCTTCATGAATTGTTGTATTGAATGCTTAAGTATTTGAAGGGTTTGGAAATTGAATTGGATTTTTTTCCACCACTAATTCACTCCCCTCTCAGTGATTTGTAACTATAACAACTAGTATCATATCTAGTTCTTCAAAAGGATTAATCAGCTTGGAGGTGATCCTTATAGTATAAGATGTCTTTTAGTGAAGAAGAAGAAGTTTTATATGATAATGAGGAATAATAAGTTGGTCTAAAAGTTGAGATCATGAGTGCACTTGGTGAACTAAAGGAAAAAAAGAAGAGGAATCATAAAATGATAAATATGATAAAAGGTCTTGAAACACAAGTTAGTTATCTTGAAGGGAGTTTATCAAGAAAATCCATAAGAAAGGAAACAAATAATCAAGAATGGATCAAGTCTATAGAAGAGCGAGCATGTAGATTGAAGGATGGCATGGCTAAATAAGATAATGAGGATAAGGAAACCATCAAAGATATTAAAATTTAATTAAATGATATAAGTTAAAGCATGAGAGCTAAAGAAGATGAGTGTGTTCAACTAAAAACTAATCCTTTTTTTTTAAAGGTTGAGCATGAAAAGGTTACAATCAAGATAGGAAAGCTTGAAGCAGATCATAAGAAATCAGAATAGGCTAAATAAGATGAGTGTAATTAGTTGAAGGTTGAAATGGATTCATTGAAGAGTGAGCATGAGCTTATTATATTCAAGTTGGATAATCTAGAAAATAAGCATGGGAAGCCTAAGTATGTCAAGAAGAATGCAAGCTTTGAAAGTAATGCAATGAGGTCTGTTAGATAACAAAATGCTTCAAGGTATGCTAGTTTATTCCATGGTCATTATTATACATGTAATAAATATGGTCATAAACATAAGGACTATAGAATGAAGTTAGTCAAGTATGGTCATTCATGGAACTATGATAGAAGGATTGTTTTAGCCAAAGATTGATCATAGTTCAAATCTATCAAAAGGTATGAATGATGTTATTTGTTTTAGTTATCATAAGAGTGTTCATATTGGAAGTCTCTACCCAAGTGGAGTCAATAGGTCTTCAAGATATCTTAAAGGACATGAAGCTTCCATTATACATAATAAAGGTCATTACTAGTTATGGAGACCAATGATTATCAATGCTAATCACACATGTCAGAATAGGTTTAATCAGGCTCCTAGAGATCAAAAAAGAAGGCAAGTTAACTCATTAAAACCAAAGGTGGGAAGTGTGAGTCATGATGAGTCTGGGCAGTTCAAGTAATATATTTTATATGGTAGATAATGCTATAGAAGCTGAAAAGTGACAAGAGCTCTCATTGTCTGCTCATGTTGTGAATGAAGAGATCAATCTCAAAGAGAAGACCAAGGTGCTAGTTGAGAATAGTCCTAAGGTGTATATGGATACTAATGAAAAACTTGCCATGTGTGATCAAGTTTCAAGCTTGGTTCATGTGTTGTCAAGGTCTAAAGGTGATGTTCTGTAATGACAAGAAGATACTTTAGTGATAAAGGTATTTCAAGATTCCATTATTGCTCAAAATGTTGTATATATTATCATATAATAGAAAGTGAGTGATGTAGAAAAATTACAAGTTGTTAAAATTTAGAATAAGAATAAGAATAAAAAGAGAAATAAGTCTTATATCTATAAAAGGATTCTAGTGGTTACTAAGGATATGTGGGCCACTCATGGCTTCACTTTGTTTTAGAGAATTGTGGTGTAGAGGAGGTCTTTATCTATGCTTCTTAAGAGACTCCTTTTAGTTAAGAAGCAAGTGTTACTGTGGTGATCTTTAAAAGGTCATTCCCAAGTCCTAAAAGGAAAGAGATGAATGTTTTAAGTTGGATTAGGTATGTCTAGGTGGAAGATATGTGTGTGATGGTTATCTCCAGGTGTGCAATGAGTTTTAGAAATGGGCATTGATTAGAAAGAGTTTTGTCGACCCTATTTATTTTGAGATTCTAAAGTTTTGGGCTATGCTATAAAAGTGGTTTGCCTTATGAGTTGAAGTATAAAGCTTATTAATATATTGAATGGGACAAATGTGTTTTAAAATCAAGATTCATAGAGATTTGAAGGTTTATGGATTTCAAATTATTCAAGTTTTTATCAAGATGGAGGCTTAATTAGCTAGTAGGTTTGTGAAGTAAGCATGTTTTAGAGGATGATCTAGGTGATGAAAATTGGTGTGATTGAGGGGGGATATGAGAGTGCTCTAGATATGAATTTTAAGGTCTTGAAGTTGTGTCTACTGAAAGTTGTGGGCTCTACAAGTTCTAGGTAGGGCTATAAGGAGCTAGATAGGTCTAGTGTGAAGATGAGTAATTTTTTATCAATTTATCCAAAATATCATGGTATGAGTGTTTTAATGTGTTCTCAAAAGTTCTATAGGTTATATTTTTTATGAATATCAAGGGGGATTCTTTCAAGTTGACATAAGGAGGAACATGGAGTTAGGGGGAACTAACTCAAATGGCTTGAGAAGTTTGCATGATCAAAGGGGGAGCTAGATTGTTTAGTTTGTTAGGTATAAGGATAAAAATTTATTAGAATAGAGGATATTGATTTAGGTTCTGTGGCATGAATTTCTATTAATGTTCTTTGAGGTGGCTTGAGAGAGAAGGCTAGCAATCCTGTGTGGTGGTTATTCATGGTGTGTGGAGATCTGAAGATGCTCAAGAGGTGCAATGGCTCAAAAATCTTGGGGGAAGTCCCACTTATATGTTTCTTGGTGAGTTACATCATATTTTAGCACTTTTTTGTGTCCTTTATTCATTATTTTTAGTGCTTGGTTGAAAAGAGTGTTGTCATGGAGCATATATGAGATGTTCCAATCATTGAGAAAATGTGTTAAATTTTCATGCATAAGCAAAGGGAGAATCTAAGTTTTGTAGATTAACAAGTCCAAGGATTAGATAATCCCAAGTTTAGATTGGTGTATGTAAAAAAGGGGAGTAATTTTTTCATATGAGGGATGTAAGTATCATGAGCACTTAGAAGTATATTTGAATATATTCATGATGTTAAGAGGAGATTGGTTGTGGTTTAGTCCACTTTGTCATTAATGGAAAAGGGTGAGAAGGAAAATAAGAGGTTTCCATCAATGAAAAAGGGGGATATTATTTTCAATTATTATAGTTAATGTTAAATATTGATGTCATGTGTGCATTAATGTCAAAGGTAATGGCAAAGTGGTGATGTCATGAGTTGAGACTGAAGTTGTGCAAGGTAAATTTTGAATGTATATGAGCTAAGGTAAGTATTGTTTGAGGCTTATCATATTGTATCTAGCATGTTTATGTGGTTTCAAGTCAAGGAAAAAAGATAAACATGTGAACAATGTGTTGGCATAAGTATGTAAGCATGGATCTTCAGTATTTGTTAGGATAAGAAATTGATGAATGTTATAGATGATGAGATCATGTTGCATAGGTCCTATGGGGTGTCAAGAGTGCTTAAAATGCTTATGAGAATGCATGGTATTCATATAGTTATTCATTATGTTCATCTTGGCATAGTTTGGTCTAGTGGTAGAAAAATATGAGTAGGTAGTTTTCTGACATCACTATTTCCATGTATGGATGAGTCAGGGGGAGTTGGTCAAATAGGTGTAATTACATTATTCCCAAGTTGCTATGTTCCAAGTTTTAGGTCATGACATTTTGTATATTAAAATATGTAACAATGAAAATTTGGATTCCTAGGTAGATTAAATTTTTTTCCCATACTTACCAAATTTTCAAAGGGAGATCTAATGGTGCACATTTAATCACAGCATAGATCTATGGTACAAAATTAATTTGAGTTTAACTATGTTGAATGTCTAAGTTCAAGAAGAGTTGAGTAAGTAGGATGATGGCATCATATTTCACATGCATGAAGGTTCTAGGATCATATTGATATAGGGATGAATTCCCCTATGAAATAAGATCATATAGTTTAAATTTTAAGACATGAGATTTATCATAGCAAAAGGTATTAAGGTTCAAAGTTGGCCTTCTAAGAAGATTGAAGTGATTCCTATACTTAGCAAAAATTTTAAAAGGTAAAGACCAGGACTAGATAAGGATATAATAGAGAGTAGGTATTCATACAAATGTAGATAAATTATTCATATTAAGTCAAATAGGTCAAAGTGTCTAATGTTTAGCAGGTTAAAGTCTAGGCTACTCTCGAAGAGATCGACAAAGTGCATTTGCTCCAAATTATTAGGAAACATCAAGATGATAAGTGTTTAATGTTTAAAAAAGAGTAAAGATAAAGATCAAGCTACTTATAAGAATATTGATGGCATGTACTTGATCAAATATGCAAGGACACAAGATGGTGGAAAAGTGTTTGATGTTTAACAGTGACTATTGACATTTGAATTAGCAAAGGGAAAAACTAATCTGTAGTGTTTGAGCTATATCATTTGATCTAAGATGAATTTATTGATGAAGTAAAAAGAAAAGTTGTAAAGGACTTCAAGGCACACCATAAAATATGGTTAGAAGGTTTGAATGTTTGTACAATCAAAGTTATTAATCTCTAAATTTTATTGTGTGTTTGACCATGTTCTATAAGTAACTCGACAAGGATAATTGAGTTATTATTGATGGTACTTAGATGTTTCAAGCAAAATTAGCTATTGGAGAGTGTTGTAGACTCCATGAGGATCATATGTATGTGTTTTAGAGGTTTTACCAATCCATTTTCAATATGAAAAAATTCCTAGAATTTGATTGTGTGTTCATTCATGGTGTTTATGTGTGTAAGGTCAAAGATTCATCTATTTTGTTTTATCAGAGGAGTGGTGTGATAGATATAATCTTTTGAGGATGTGGAAGGGGTCATGGGAGTGGAAATATGCATTTATAAGTGGTATTGTGTTTCTAATTTTATTTTTGGAGTGATAAAGGAGTTAATAGTTCTTTATGAGACCTATAAGGGCTACTAAAGCCCATTTGAAAGGTATAGTTGCTTAAGTGTGACCCATAGTTGATATGGCCAACCTATGAGGATGGTATTGATATATGTAAGATGTATTAAGGGTTAAGGAAAATATTATGGCCAACCTAAATGGTGATATTCATGAAGGCTCTATAAATAATGAAATCAAAGATGATTTCTAGACTTGTGAGACTTGGAGAAGAGAGGGCGTGTGTGAGAGTTGTGGAGAGATGGAAAGAAGAAAGGAAATGTGTCCAGTGGATGTTTTATAGAATAGATCAAGTTGATGACTATGTGTATGACCTGTAGGTCATATTTTTGATGTTAGAATAGTGATCTTGTAGGATTGAAGACTTGTGAAAAAGAGGAATGTGTGATAGTTTTAGATCGAAGGAAAGAAGAAAGGGTGCATGCCTAGTGGATGGGTTATAGAGAAGAGTAGGTTGAGGACTATGTGTATGACCTGTATACTATATTTATAATGTTTTCATAGTACTCTTGTAGGTTTGAATATTGAGGATGAGCGAAGAGGTCTAGACTGATTCAAAATTTTGGATGCCTTGAGTGTGAGCGAAGGATAGATGATGTCTGTGTGAGCTTGGTGGTTTATTTGAGAGGTAGATTAGAGTGTAGTTTGTGTGTATGACCATTTGGTCATATTTTTGAGGATGTCATAGAGTTGTTGCTGAGAAGTGTAGAGTGATCTAAAAGGTGGTTTTGGATGTTTTTGAGTGTGTGAAGATGTGAAGGGGGATATGTTTGTAGGGTGTCTCCAACAGATTGGCAGGAAATTAGTGATTAGGAGATGTTCATATCATAGGTGTTGAGAGGGTGTTCAACATCTAGGTCAAAATTAGTTGACCATCCTTAGGTATAGTGTTCTTTGTAAAGTAGGTGTTTCACTAAATTTAGGTCAGAAGGACTTGACCATCTTAAGGGTAGGTGATCCTTATGAAATAGGAGTTTCACTAAATTTAAGTTAGAAGGACTTGACCATACTAGTGGTAGGTGCTCCTTGTGAAGAAAGTGTTTCAATAAACTTAGGTTAGATGACTTGACCATCCTATGGGAGGTTATCCTTATGGAATAGGTATTTCACTAAAGTCTCATGTTTTCATACTTATTATAGGACAAGTAGTCCATGTGTTTACACAATTGAGAGTGGGTTTTATTTCCCAAGAGGGTTTCCCACAAAGATCTTGTGTTGTGTGTGTGCTCTTATATTATATATTGTTCATTACTATAAATATATTGAATGCTTCATGAATGGTTGTATTGTATGCTAAATTATTTGAAGGTTTTGGAAATTGACTTGGATTTTTTGACACCATTAATTCACCCCCATTTAGTGGTTTGTACCTCTAACAGAGATTGCTTGGAGTAGGCCAATCTTGGATTACTTCGATACTTTTTGGATCTACATAAATGTCAGTACATTCAATGATATAGCCTAGGTAATAGATTTACACAACACTAAACATCCACTTTGCTAAGTTGACTTGAAACTTGTGTTGATAAAAGGTGTCGAATATGTGCAAGATGTGCTCTAAGTGCTTCTTCCAAGTCAATCTAAAGATGAGAATGTCATCCAAGTAGATGATGATGGATTTTACAAAAGGACTAAGTAGACCATCCATCAAGCACATGAATGTGGTTGGTGCATTAGTTAGGATGAAAGGCATGAACAACCATTTATACAATCATTCTTATGTCTAAAATGTTGTTTTATAGACATATTCAAGATGGACTAGAACCTGATGGTAACCTAAATTCAAGTTGATCTTGGTGAAGTATTGATCACTTTGTATCTAGTTTAGAAGGTTGTCAATGTGTGGTAGTGAGTATTTATTTTTCATCATTATCTTTTTGAGTACATGATAGTTTATGTATAGTCATGCGGATCCATATTTTTTGGGTGAAAGAACTATTAGGCTCCAACAAGGTGAAGAGCTAGGCTTGATCTTGCCCTGATAAAAGAGCTCTTGTTTTTGGCATTGAATTTCAACATTGTCCCAAAATGATCTACAATACAGAGGGATATTAATAAGAGGGGATCTAGGGACCAAATCAATGTTGTGATTTACTATGCAATTATTTTTGAGTGCCTTCATGTTCTACTAAGACTTTGCCTTGTTAATTTAGTAACCTATCAAGTTATTTCTATTGTGACATTGCATGAGTGTTGTGCACTATCAGTGTGTGATTTTTCATCTACTACATAGGCATGTAAGGGTGAACCATAATAAACATGAACTTGTATGCATATTAAACAAGTTTATAAAATTTATTGTTAGATACCAAGGTGACTTTGGTCTAGGCACTAACTCAAATATGTGGTAGAAATGATCTTACACATAGATAGTCTAAAATTATGGCTTGGCTTGATATGTAGATTTATCCTTTCATGTGTACTATCTCCCTATAAATATGTCATATAACTCTAGAGGTGCAATGTCACAATTTATGTTATCTTCCATAGGCTTGAATTTATACTAAAAAGTGCACTTTTGTCAGACTCATATATACTTCCCTTATTGTAGCCACCCTAATGAATATGGTTTAGGGTGCACAATAGTGGTAAAACCAAGGAATCAAGATGTTGATTTTTAAATTATGTTATTATGAATTCTATTGTCAATGTTGACATGGAGAGGCTGAACCTTCACCTATAATTGGTGTGGAATAGATGTTCACATTATTCATAAATTTCAATTACAATAGTGATGGTGCTTAAACAAGAGGCATATAAATTAGTGATATTCATCGATCTGGATCCTGATATATATATTGTGTAAATAAGTAATATTATGAACAACATTAATAATCATAGGTAGATGAGTGATGGTAATGGCACCACTTATCACTTGAACTATTATTTCTTTTATCTAAAGTATAATGTGTAATAGCCTTCAAGTATTGCATAGTCTTCTGAGGCTACTCACATTTGAAATAAGAGAAATACTTATGTTAAGGAGATGCAATGTGGAGTGGTGTGAGTGTTGAGTCTTGTGCATTACATTGGATTAAAAGGTGGTATAATTGTCCCAAGCTGGTAGAAGTCAATAAATCTAGCTTCACATGGATATAAAGTGAGATTTTATTGATGTAATTTAACATCATATGTTGTTCGCTCAATTCTCTTGTAGACACATAGAGTAGTCATGTAATATGTTGGTGTAGTCCTCCATTGACTGATCCTTACATTGATGCAACTGTTAGAACTTGATATATTCATATTCAAAGTGTCATAAAAGGTAGTGTTATTCCTTCAACACATTGATAAAAGTCTTCCATGAGTCAATAAAAATGCACTCTTGTACATGTTGTGCAATAAAGATCTCACACTAGTTAAAAATTGAAATGGACATCTTTAGTACTATGAAGGTGATATTCTTAGCATTAGTGAAGCTATTGAATGAGAAGTATGCCTTGAGTTATAAAATTTAGGCATCCAATTATTTGGAATTGATATTTCCTTAAAACATAGGGATGTTGAGATTAACTTATACTTTGAATGGGTTTTTTTTTGAAACTATTATGGAACATGATGTTGAGATGGCTGGTAAGGTGTCGAGTTGAGCTACATCATTAAATCATAGAACTAACTAAACATTTTGGTAATTTTTGCCTTTAGTGTATCACTTATTATCCTATTTATTTCTAGGATAGCCTTAGGTTGATTATACATGTCATCCATCTTTCTTTTGTTATAGAATTCTACTAGTGTTTCTAAAACAAAAATGGCCGATAACCTTCTCTCTCTCTCATTGTGCTAGTGTGATTATTGGGATATAAAGGATAATAGAGTGAAGCTCTTGATGCCAATCCACTAATTGATATTTTTTAAACTTTGATACCAATATTTAGATTGTCTCTAATACTAAATTATCCATAACATAGGGACTAGGACCGAGTGTGTGGAGGGAAACCAAGTTTAGTTATGTAGAGTGAATGTGTAGAGATGTGTTAGATAGAACAATCAACCATACATATGATGGAGTGGGATTCCTAATAAATAAGAAATGAAACTTTTATTCATAAATTAAGGAATAGGGAAACAAAGTATAGTGTTTTATAGTTCATGTATATGGTGTAAATGTGTGGAACAAGCTAATTATGTTACAAATATGTAACGCATTGACCAAATTCCTTAGATTTCATCTATGATCATATGTGTATGTTGCATATTTAACATGTATAATACAAGATCAATGGAAAATTTTGTGTAATTACCAATGAATATGTTTTCATTGTATTGGTCATGTTAGATGTGGTAGTTGGTAATGGACATAAAATTTCATGTCCAAGTTATATCAAGCCACTTCCAACCCTAAGATCCTCTCTTGATAAAAATGGCTATTTAGGTGGTTTTAATTATCCATGTACTTGTGTCTTATCGACACATGTTTGTTCTATAGTGGGGCCCAAAGGAGCAAGCAAGGTTGTAAATAAGTGTCATTAAGCTTAGAAATAATATGATATGTTAGGTGTAGAGTGAGGTACACAGGCTATGATATAGGGAGATTAATGCATGAAAGTATTTGATTATGTGCATAACTTGTGCATAAGGTTGTCATCAAACTTTGTGTAAAAGAGTAAGCATGATTGTGTGACAAGTGTAAGTTCTACAAAATAGAATAAATGAGGAGTATGTTTGGATATGTAAAAACAATGCACGAATCATATTTTTGCATGATTTTTTTAATATAATTATTCATATTGTTCTATTGATGTTTTGAATGACTTTTACATATTATTCATAAAGCCCCTTGTATATGTGTTAATGCAATCTTATAAATGTGATAACTTTTGATTATATATGTTTAAGTTTTTTATATTATGGTTCCCATTGAATCTTAACTATTTTTTATCATTGGTGTGTGATAGTATCCTACAATAAACATTGGTCCTTGATTATTTATCCAACCTTTAGTTCAAGTGAAAATTATAAAAGTTTCATTTATATGGTTCACAAGCCTTCTCTACCACTCTACCTTTCCTTATTTTTTGAGTTTTTAAAAAGTATTTCCTACCTTAGGTTAGAACCATCATCCATCCACCCATATTAAGTATATTTAGATTCATCCATAACTGACCCATCTTTGGTAAACAAATTGCTTCATTCATTACTATTCCACCACTAGGTTGTTTACAAAATCAAATACCTTGCAACTCATGCCTTAGAATGAATCCTTTTCACTAAACCTAAAATGTTAGAGGCTACCTCATAAGGTTTATGGAATGTGCATAAAACCCATATCAACAGCCATATCTTGAATTAATTAGAATCAATATGACAACCATTACATTAGCTAGCTTAAGCTCCTATTCACATCATATCTAACCAATGACACCACCTTCGATGTGAATTTCACAAATATATGACTTATAACCTAGGCAACATTCATATTAAAATTTAGGTAATAAATCAAGTATATCACTTAGGAAATAACTCTAGGAAATTTTTATAACATAATTCATTAATCCTTAGATTTTAGGTTTTCAGAATATTGATTGAGCATTATAAACTTATATGACACAAATCATGTTTTTTCAACCTGTATATGAATTAGCAATATAAATTGCTATAAATAATTTAAAAATAGTTGGAAAACCTTTTGATCATAAAAATAAAATACAAAACACCTAAAAATATGTGTTATGGTATTGAAGAAGTATGTTGATAACAAGGAACTTTGAATGCATGAACTTGCACAAACAAGGTTTGAATATGTATCTAACTTGTTTTCATCACTTCAAATATGACCAAGTATTGTAACATAGTATGAGGAAAAGATGTATGTTTGGTTCAACACTAACCATGCATTATCAAGCATCAAACAAAATAATGTTACTATTATGAATCATTATATATACTTTAAGTTGTCTATACATAACTTAGAGATTGATATTGAAAATTATTTCATTTTGGACAAATAGATATTGAAACCATAATGTAATATTATAAGTAAAAAATTCATTTAAATGTAGTAATTAAATGTCTCCCCATGTATATAAAAATGCACATTCAATTGGATGAAAATTATTTGGCCCATGCCATAGTTTTAGACTTCATGACACTAGGTCATTTATATGGTATAATAAAAAACATGATAAAACCCTTAAAAGAGGGGGTAATAAAAATAGGCTTAACATTAATGACCTTGTTAGCTATTTACTTGTAAAATTAGATTATAACTATAAATTTCCTTTATAAAACATATTAATTTACTTGAGAGTGTGATCTAGGTTTAATAATTTATCAATGAACTAAACACAAACCCCTTTTAAATTGATAAATATGTTGGTGTAGGCATTTTTCCCATTGGGTTTTGCCTACACGGTTGTATTAGCTTGCTTAGGGCTATATAGGTCATTTGGGTTACTTAGAAAGATTAGTCCCACATTCACTGGAATGTGTGGTATCTTTCTCTCTCCAACCTATATATGCACCTCTCTCCCTTTATATTTCTAATGCAATTTTATTCAAGATGATATAGAGTATTTCATTATTTACTCTCATTCCTTTGAAATATTCTTCTATGCATGATTTCATTTACTAATAGCTTCATTGTGATGTGCACTTGCTCGACTCATGAGATCACTCCATTATATGCATTTGTTGATCTGGTGATCTTGGCTACAACTATTTTATGGTATCATAGTGCCTATACATGTTCATGATTGTCTGGTTGGTTGGTTATTTGCTATTGTTTTTATGAAATCTTGAGATTTGGTATTGTATTATCATAGGAATTATTGAGAGAAAGATTCAGATCTGCCAAAAAGAGGTGTTTTATTTTGACACTGGAGTTCTTTTTTGATCTATTATTTTTATCTTGGAGAAAAAAGGTGTTGGAGAAAGGCATTATCCAAATCTTGGCATCATATTCTTAGCATTGAGATCTTTGTTTTTGGCATCATTCTCTAAAAGTTGGCACTTTTACTCTCGAATCTGACCATTACTCTAGATCTTGGCATTGGAATTCTTCTCTTTCTTGCTTTAGATCTTTCTTTATTTTTGCCTTGGAATATAAATTAGCCTTGGCATGGCATGGAGAATAGTCTAAATCATGGCATTGGAAGGCTATTGTGTATTCTTTATTTTCTTTAAACTGAATCTGAGAAAAGCATTGGAGATCTAGATCATGGCATCTTATCTTGGCATTTAGTTTCCAAAATATGGTGTCATTTTTTGCTTATTGATTAGCCACTACATTGGATTTATATTTTTATCTCTTATCTCAGGTCTAATCTAATCTTAGCATGGAGAATACAAGACCAACAGTGATGCTTGAAAGCTTTCTTCAAAGTTGATTGAAGCATTGGAGCTGTGTAGACCTACATTAGATATGGACTGCATTTTTCCTCCTTTATATATTTATGTGGATATGATGTCCTTCTAAATATATGGTGGAGGGAGATCTAGGATCTGTTATGATGCATTTTTGGCATCCTCTTATTCTACATTGAAGTTTGGTGCCTGATCTACCTTCTTTGCTGCTAAAGAGGACTACTGCATTGGAAGGACTATTGTGTAACATCTGATTAGCACTAGCAAGAGAGGGTGTTGGAAGTAGAGAAAAGCAACATTGAAATCTGTTAGAATGCATTGATATGATTTTGGCACCAGAATTTTGGTACCTAAGGATCTTAATCTACTATCTGTCTTGGATTTCATTTAGTAGAACTCACCGTTTCTATTCTATATTGAAAATTTATTTTTGGTATGCATAGGTGGTGTTGGAATTTATTTGAAGCATTTTAGAGTGGATGAGTCTAGTCCTACACCAATTTTATGTGGTCAAAGAACTATTGCATTGGACATCACATTTACAATGTCATTTTGTAGTCCTTCTTAGGCATCCTGATCTTGCTGGAGATTCCTCATTGGCATTTTGACATTCTCAGAACTATAACCTCTCCATGGTAGCATCCAACTTTTCTTCATTCATTTGAAATGTCTTAAAACCTAAAAAATTTCCATAAAATAATTAAAAATGAAATCATGTTTTTATTTCTACTTTTAATGGCTTTTTAATTTTTTAAATAAAGCAACCTTCTAAAGAGGATTTCTTAGAAAAGTACACATATAGGTGACTAGGTTAGGTGTTTTTTGACATTTGATTTATAGTGAGTGATTGGAAGGCATATTTTATCTTGCCTAAGGGTTTTTTTTTAAAGTTTCAAGTGCAATTTTTTAGTTAATAGGCCTATTTATAGGAAATTATATTGTTAATATCTTGCAAATAGTAACTCAAAATTGAATACCATCTTTTACAAAAGTGTTTATTTTTTTATGTCCCATGTATTGGGCCAATTTTCATTATAAAATTAACTAATTTATAAAGTGTCAATATTTAGGGGTAGGGGGGGTCTACCTACTAATTGTCTCGAGGAAGTTGTTGTTAGCTTTGCATTCTCTCTCATGTGCACATTAAATTTTCACAATCGTTACCTATGACCATCTAGTGACTACTTGCACATATTTCTCTTATATTATTAGATTAATTGTAAGTAGATATTGATATCCATTTGAGTGTGTATTTTCACTTGTGCTCTATTGCTCTCATTTGACTAGACTCATTTTTGGCATAGTTCAAAGTCCATATCTAGATTATGCACTATTACTCTCAATTATGGTCATGTCAAACACATTTTAGAGACTTAATATGAGGATATTTATTTCATCTCTAATGATCCTTCTTAGGAAGGATAATTATGTTTTGTGACATACTTACATGGAACACTTGTTCACACACAAGAATCATATTCCATTCTTATATGGACAAATTTTTAGAACCACTAATCCTGTTTAGTTTGATAAACGGGATAATAATTGTGACAAGGAACCTCCTCCTCCACTTCCTATTATCTCATGTGAGACTATTTTACTCTCTCCTCATTCTTTTATTTCTTGTGATGATACATCCATGGTGGATAGTTTTCTTCCTTTTGTCAATCTCCCACTATAGGATGAGATTCTATTAGACCTTAGTTGTCTCATTATAGATTTTACATCTTTTCTTGTGCAAATTGTTGTTATTTTAGAGCCTTCACAGACTTGAATTTCAAAGGACTTTACTAATTTTAGTGAGAGTATACACATTGAGAGTATTAATGACTCATATGTTCCTATAGATGTTCATCTTGTAGATCTAAGTGCTTCATCAGTAGACTTATCTTCAGTTTCAATAGTTACTAAGCCTTGCTCTCCTATTCCCATGGACATTCTTTCAATGAGTGTTCTACGTCTATCTTCTTCTATCTTTATTCTCTCTCCTTCATTATATGCTTCTTTATTTACATATTTTAAAGTTAATCTTGTGATACCTAATCAGACTTTGGCACATTTGAGCATTCTCTAGAGATATACATCTTGATTCCTACATGCATTCCACTTGAGTTGGAGTTCAATAGTTTGATAGTTCATGGTTTCTTTCTTATGAAAGGAATAAACAAAATTTATTATAGAGGGACCTATTACAACATTCACCATATGACATTATGTGATTACCTTCTCTCTCTTATTTGTTGAAGCACACATCTTTCATATTTTATAGGATATTAGGATCATCACTATGTACTTAGGTACCTCATCAGGCCTTGTTACAAAAACCCATTTTTTGTATCATTTCTCACCTAAGCTGCACTTATGGGGGGGGGGGGGGGGGGGGGTGTTAGTGTATGCCTTTTTCTCACTAGGTTTTTCCTACATGGTTTTATTAACTTGATTATGGCTCTAGAGGCCATTTGGGTTACTTGGGAATATTAATCCCACATTCACTGGAATGTGTGGTAGCTTTTTCTCTCCAACCTATATATGCACCTCTCTCCTTTTATATTTATAATGCAGTTAATTCAAGATGATATAGAGTATTTCATTATTTTCTCTCATTCCTTTGTAATATTCTTCTATGCATGATTTCATTTACTAAAAAATTCATTGTGATGTGCACTTACTCAACTCACGAGATCACTCCATCATATGCATTCATTGATCTGGTGATCTTGGCTACAAATCTTTTAAAATATACATGAAGGATGATTTTTTAAAATAATGTGACACAAAGAAAGGGATAAATTAAACAAGGAAATTTGAGTTGTATAAATAACCAAGATAAATACTTTAATAATTTTTTTTAAAAGTTAGTAATGCTTAAATGCATATATATTTGATTCACATTTTAGTCGATAAAAAAATCTTCAGAATGATCATGCAAACATATCTAAAGTAATTGAAAATTTATAGTGATATGGTAGCTCTCATAGTATTTTATCCTTGGAATGATTAATTCTTCACTTATTTCAGCAAATTTTGATGAAAAAACAAGAAAACAAAGAACCAACCAAAAAAAAAACATAAAAAACAAAAATGGTAAAGAAAACAATAAAAAGTGAAGAAAACTAGTTATGAAACAATTTTAAATTATGTCTATTGGTTGAATGATGTATCCAAATTTCATACAAATCCTATAAGTGAAAGGTATTCTTTCTAATAATAGTAACTATTTGGTAAGGACCAAGCTAGAGAGAATCAAATTTATGGTGTTTCCCTATAACTTCATGTGATTTATCTCAATAAAGAATAAGATCACCAATTTTAAAGCATTTACTAAAAATATTTTTTTCAAAAAACCTTTGAAATTTTTATTTAGACTTTCCTAACTTTTATAAATTAGTAGATTTGGTTTCATCTAAGGCTATCAAATCATCAAGCCTTTATTATATCAAATTTGTATCTTCTAATAAGTATTTTAAAGTAGTATGAGTAATAGAAATTTGAAGTTCAATAAGCAATGGGGATTCAAATCCATAAGTTAACATAAAAGGAAATAAACCATTAGTTACTTTAACAATTATATGATCATCCCATAACACTTCAAAACTATTTAGATGCCAATTTCTTTTGTTCTCACAAACTAGGTTTTTCATCATATAAATCAAATTTTAAGTCATAGATTCAGCTTGCCCATTACCTTCAAGATAATACTTCAAAGAATGAGTTAAAATAATATAAAAACGTCCTATAAACTCTAAATATTCATTTAAAATAAATTTAGGACCATTATTAGAGATAATTTCATAGGGAACGCCAAATCTATAGAATATTTGATTTAAAAAAAAGAACTAGATTTAATTATAACTAAAAATTTTAATGCTTTAGCTTCAATCCATTTGGCATAATAATAAGTAGAATTCAAATCATATCTATCACCAATTGGATAAGGAGGATGAATATCTAATATAAAATCAATTACCCATTTGGCGAAGGGTTTTTCAAGAATAATAGGATTTAAAGCCATTGCCGATAACTTATCTCTAGCAATAAATAATTGGCAAGGAATGCATACACAAACCAACTTATAAGCATCTTGAAATAATTTAGGTAAATAATATCCTATACATAAAATATTATAATCAGTGGTTTTTTTCTACATAATGACCACCAAAATTACCTTCATGATATCCTCTAAGTAATTTCTAAGATTGATCCTGAGTTAAGCATCTTAACAAAACACCGTCTAAATGTCTATAAAATAAAAAGTTCTATAATAAACAAAATTTAAAATATAGAAATATTAAACATCACCTTTGAATTTTATCTAAATTATTTGGACATGTTTGACTTTAAAAATAATAAAGTAAATCATGATATCAATTATCTTTAGCCAACAAGCAATCTCAATTATTCACCTTGTGACCAAATTTTAAATTTTAGAGCAATCAACAACTTTCATGGACTAAAAATGAGTCTTATAACATAAATAATCATCAATAGATAAAATATAAACATTTCTATTATAATAATCATTTTCATCTAAAGGTTTTTCAAATCATTACATCTTGGATGTTTCAAATTCAAGATCAAATTCTGAAATCCTAAAAATGTTGGAGAGTTGTCAGTGATGTCATGGTGATGCCATGGAGGTGTCCAAGTGAGTAGATGAAGTGAATTTATAGTCTAAGTGAAAATGACAAAGTGTGCATTGTGCTTGTCCTAGTATGCTTGAATTATGTTTGGTTGATCTTCTATTTTGGCATGGTTAGAGATGTTCAGGGATGCATATGGAGTATTGAGCATGTACAATAGGTACTTAAAATGTTTTCTAAAATTTGAGTGCTTGTGTGCATAAGTGGAATTCATCTGGTTATCCATATTTTTTATCTAAACACTTTGGGTCCAATGGTAGAAAATTTGAGTAGGCAGTTTGATGATGTCACCATTTCCATGTGTGGATGAGTCAAGAGGAGTTGGTCATATGCTTGTGATCACATTTGTGCCTAATTGGTATGCACTAAATCTAAAGTCATGTGATGAAGTGTGGTAAAATATATAAGTTTGTAAATTTGGTTTCCAAGATAGAATTCAATATTTTCCCATACTTAGGCAAATTTGCATGTGGCCAGAAAGAGCTAAGTAAGCATGTTGATGAGGTCAGCATTCGCATGTATGGAGGTGTCAGGATAAAATGATCATAAGGGTTTGATTAATTTTGGTCCTAGTTTCTATGTGTTAAATCTTAGATCATGCTAAAAAGTTCATCAAAATATATGCATATGCAAATTTGGGCTCCCAGGTAGTTTGACTGTGTTTTTCCATAGCCAAATTTGCATGTGACTAGAAAAGTTGAGTAGGCATTTTGATGGTGTTATTTATTGAATGTGTGAAGGTGTTAAGAGAAAATGATCATATGGGTCTATTAAATTTTGATCCCATTTTATTTTTCTAAGTTTAAAATCATGAAATGAAGTGCATCAAAAGATATGTATGAGCAAAATTGGCCTTCCAAGCAAGTTTTGACATAGTTGGCTCTATGACAGAAGATTTTGAGAAGGCATTTTAATAGAGATATATCTCACTCATGTGAAGGTTATAGGATATTATTAGTATATAGATGGATTTTCATATGTGAGGAGATTATAAGTTCTAAATTTTATATCATGTATCGAAGCACGATGAAAGTTATTAAGGTCCAAAATTGGCCTTCCATGAAGATTACATTGATCCCCATAGTCAAATATGTAAGAGGTGAAGTTTAAGCAAGTCTTGAGAAGATCAATAGAGTCTATTTGTCCAAATATGTTTATAAGTAGTGATATGGATCCAAATTATCCTTATTTACTTTTAATCTGAGATAAAGATTGAGTTGCGCCAGAAGATCCAAAGGCTAGTGGGTGTTTGTATAGTTGAAGATCTACGGTGCATGGTAAGTCAAAATGGTCAACATGATTTATGTTTAATGACCTTTTTAGAAGTTAAAGAGTGATAATATTCTAATAATATCAATAGTGCATAATTTTCCAAGATAATATAGATCATGAGATGAAATCAAGTGGTCAAGGTTTAACTGTGACCATTGACATTTAAATATTTAAATTTTACAAAAGGGAAAAACCAGTCTACAATTTTTGAGCCATATCTTTTAACTCAGGATGAATTTTCTCATGATGTAAAAATAAAATATGAATAGGAATACATTTAACATATAATGAACCTAATTTAAATATTTTAAAGTGTGTACAATCAAATATATTAAGGTTTAAATTTTACTGTTTGTTTGTGCATGTTATGCAAGTAACCCGAGAAGGGTAATTGAGCTTATGTTGATGTTGTTTTGATGTTTCATGATAAATTAATTATTTTGGAGTGTTTTATACTTAATTAAGATTATTTTTATGGTCTTTTAAGGTTTTAACAATTGATAATCTATATGAACAAAAGTTAAGAAGTTAACTATGTGTTTGTTCATAGTGTTCCTATGCACCAGGTCAATGTTTGAGCAGATTATGCATATGTAGAAGTGTGTAATGTTGACTATGATAATTTTAGGATGTATAAAGGTACATAAGGAGTGTATCCATGTATTTTAAAGTTGTATTTTTTTATTTTTTTAATTGATGAAGTTCTAAATGGATGAATAGGTCTCCATGAGACTTATAAGAGCTATAAGGGCCTTATTAAAAGGTGTAGCTGCTTAAGGGTGACCCATAAATGATATGGAAAAGATATGAATATGGTATTGAGCCATGAATTTTTATGATATATGAATTAATTTTTAATACATGCTTAATGGTAGACTAAAATGATTATGATCGTGTTTTCTCTATACATAGTGAAACCAAATGAGATGGTTTCTAGAGTTGAAGAGACTTATATGTAAGAGAGTTAGAGAGTGAAGAAAAGGAAAAGAGAGTAAGAGTGCCTAGTTATTGGGTTGATGAGAAGATAATATTAAGGACCATGTGTATGATTTTTAGGTCATGTTTCTAATGATAGTATAGTGTTCTTGCAATTTGAAGTTGTGTAAAGAGATCTAAGTGTACATATGAGGACTGTTTGAGTGAAGAAGGAGAAAGATTATGGCATGCCTATGTGAGAGGCATGTATGAGTTAGAGAGAGAGATTTTATGTAGTTATAAAATAATCATAGTTATATCATCAAGTGTTAAAGACTTTAGTTTTGAGGTGGAAGTACTCATTTCAAGGAGGGTCTAAAGGACTTGATCTTCCTTAGGGGTAGTTGTTCCTTGTGAAATAGGGTTTCACTAAAGAATTTTGGTCAGAAGGACTTGATCAAGGTTGTAGGTCAGAATTAATTCTCCAAATAGGTGGTCATAATAACTTGATCATCTTAGGGGTAGGTAGTCCTTGTGGAACTATTATTTCACTAAAGGCCTTAGGTCAGAAGGACTTGACCAAGGTTCTTGATCAAAAGGACTTGATCAGTCTCTTGTTTGTGATCATCTTATAGGATAGTAGTCCATGTGTTTTTAGGATTGAGAGAGGGGTTTATTCCCCAAGAGTGTTTCCCATGTAGATATTATGTTATGTATGTGATCTTGCTTTATGTTCATTATTCACTACTATGAATGATTTGTATGCTTCATGAATGATTGTATTAACTGCTTAAGTATTTAAAAGGGTTTGGAAATTTAATTGGATTATACATTTAATAATTGGTATCAGATCAATGGTAAAGGCTTAATAGCTTGAAGATGATACAAGGTATAATGGCTAGTTAGAATATGCAAGGTGGTTTCTCTACTAAGAAAGTATTGATCTTCAAGGGATCTAATTATGCAGTTTAGAGTGCTAGGATGAAGACATACATTATGTCTCTAGGGTTTGATGTATGGTTATCTATTTTGGATGGCTATGTTTCTTCTGCTATTCATCCATCTAGTGTTGTAGACAAGAAGCTATTTGAGAACAAATTTAAGGCAATGAATGCCATCACTTGTGGTCTTATAAAAACTAAGTTCACCAAAGTAATTCATTACACATATTCCAAGGAAATATGGGATAAATTGAAGACTATTTTTTAAGGAGATTCAAAGGTTATGTTGGAAAAGTTACAGGATCATCAAAGATAATTTAAGATCCTCAAAATGAAAGAAGAAGATTCTATGGCATCCTTTTTGTAGAGAGTTGATGAGAATGTAAACACCATCAAAGGACTTGGAGAGAACCTTGAAGAGGCTAATGTAGTTAAAAAGGTATTAAGGTCTCTATCCCTCAAGTTTGATCCAAAAGTATTTGCTATAGAATAAATTTATGATCCTACTCAGTTGAAGATGGATCAATTACATGGCACCCTTACTGCATATGAGATGAGAGTAAATGATGATATACCACCAAAAAAGGAAGTAACATTCAAAATAGAGATGAAGACAAAAATTGAGTTCTAAGATAAGAAACCCAAGGAACATTAAATTTTTGATATTGATGAGGATGAATTAATTGTTTTATTTACAAAGAAATTGAAAACAAGTTTAGGTAAGTATAAGGGTAAGCTACCTCTAAAATTATTCAATTGTGGATAGGTAGGACATTTTGCTAATAAGTGCCCTCTTAAGAATAATAAGGATATTGATGAAGATCATGATCAAGGTCATAATGATGGAAATAGATCATTCACGTCTGATAAAATAAAAAAGGGATTCAGAAGGTTTGACCACAAGAAGAAGTATTCCAAAGACAATAAGATTCTCTACACCAAAGAGGATTGCAACTCATTAGAAGAGAGTGAAGTCAATGAATCAGAGTATGATCATGAAGATGATGGTCCTATTGAATATGAAATCCTATTCATGGTTTAGGAAGGAAGTTTCTCACATCAAATGGAGTCTAATTAGAGTGATTCAGATGATGATAAAGAAGAGGTAGACTATGATACTAAGTTGATGAATGCTCTTGAAGAACTGAAGATAGAGAAGGTCAATAAGAAGATGAAATATAAACTAAAGGATTATGAAGAATAATTTAGTATTTTTGTTCCAAGATTGATTAAAGACTCTAGAGAGCATGAAGGTGCTATCATGTTCCTCAATTCTAAGTTAGAATCTATGTCTACAAGTCTAAGAGATAAAGAAGAAGAATGTTCAAGGTATGATTCTGAGATTATATCTTTGAAATATGAGTTAGAGAAGTCTATAAACAAGGTGAAATCATTTTTCAAGTTTAATAAAAGTTCTAATGATCTAGCTAATCTTCTAAAGAGTCAAAATTTAGCTAGTGATAGATCTAGATTAGGTTTTAATGAAGAGTCCAAAGTTGCTTCTCAATTTGACATGAAGGTTAATAAGAGTAATATGGATCAGACTTTGAAGATAAATCACCAAAAAAGAATGAAGGTGTTGGTAGATTGAAGATAAAACAAATTAGATAACCAAATGCCATGAGGTATGTAAATTTCAATGGTTACTATTATACTTGTAATCAATTTGATCGTAGGGCTTGAGAATGCAATAGACCTATTAAGAATGTATTTTCTTAAAACTATGATAGGAGTCATCATTCAAAAGGTGTGAGAAAGGTTGAGTGTTTCAACTATCATGATGAGGGACACTTTAAAAAATGTTGTCCTTTTAAGGTAAGATAAGCTAAGTTCCCTTCAATAAATGTTGAGTGTTACAGTTGCTATGACATAGGACACATTGAAAGATTTTGTCCAAATCTAAAAAGGTAGAAAGAGATTCTTGTAAAAATTATGGTATGCTTCAATTATTAACAAAGAGGTCACATTGTTAGGTTCTGCAAGAAAAATATTACAAGTTAGAAAAGGTTCAATTAGGCTCCAAAAATTCAAAGAAGGCAAGTTAACTCATGGAAACCAAAGGTGATAAGTATGAATCATGATGAATCTATAGGTTCAATTAATTCATTTTTTATGGTGGAGAATGCTTTAGAAGTTGAAGAATGATAAGGGATATCATTTTATACTCATGTTGAGAATAAAGAAATCAAGCTCAAAGAAAAGACCAATAGTTGAGGCTAGTTCTGAGGTATTCATGGATACAAGTGAGCATCCTATTATTGGTGAGTAAGTATCATGTAAAGAACATCAATTGTTAATACCTAGTGATAAGGATCCAAGCTGTAAGGAAGATTATATAGATGAAAATTTTGTCATGAATCTATGTTATCTCCACGTATTATCAATTCAATCATAGAGGAGAATATTTTAGTGGATGAGCATGTTACTTCTCTAAAGCCTAAGAAGAAGAAGAACCACAAGTATAAGATGACCAAGTAGGAGAAAGAATATGAGGAGTTATTGGAAACTCTTGGTTTCACACCATGGTATGTCACTGTGAAGTAGGGTGTCTCTGCCTATGCTTCTTAAGAGACATATTTCTTATGGAGAATTAAGTTTGTATGCTCAATATCTTAATGCCAATTAGTATAGAGAACCTAGAAGGAAAGAGTTACTGTGTATGTAGTTTTTGTAATGTTAGAATGGGTGTTTTAGGTGGCATAGTGAGATTAATGGAATGTACAGAAGAATTTTGATGCTTGAAAAGGTTTTTACACTTCTTTATGATGTGTTCTAGATGGTTATGTATCTTGATGATCATGTTTGTGCCTTTTGGAGGTTTCTATGTGCTCTCAGATCTATCTGTCTTATTATAGGTCAAAGCCATGGTATAGGAAGTTAAGGTTAATAAAGTTATGAAGGCTCAAATATTGGTCCATAAGTATGTGATGACTGTGTCTAGGTGTACAATAAGTTTTAGAGGTGGACGTTGACTGGAAAAAGGTTTGTTGACTTTGTTGGTTCTCAGATTCTAAGGTTTTGGGATATACTAGAAAAGTGGTTTTCATTGTGAATTAAGTTATAAGGATACTTAATAGGTTGAATGGGCCAAATGGGTTGTCAAATAAATCTTAAAATAGATCTAAAGGTTTATGGTTTTTAAATTATTCATGTTTTTGTCAAGATAGAAGCCTAATTAGCTAGTAGATTTGTGAAGGAAGTATGTTGCAGAGGATTAGCTTGTTATTTTAAATTAGTGTAATTTAGGGGGCGTATTTGAGTGATATAGATATGAATTTTAAGGTATATAATTTGTGTCTACTAAAATTATTTGGCTCTGCAAGTTCCAGGTAGGGCTATAAGAGGACTAGACAGGCCTAATGAAAATAAGAGTGCCTTTGTTTAGTTTTTCCAAAAGAGAAAAGCATGAATGTTTCAAGGTAAGTTCTAAAGTTTTTTTATAACATGTTTCATGATTTATGAGTGATATTAATCTCTATTGGTGGTCATGGAAGTGTCTTGAGAGAGAAGGCTAATAAGCCTATCTGGTGGTTCTTCATGGTGTGTGGAGATATGAAGATGATCAGAAGGTGAAATTGCTCAGATTTTTTAGGGGCAGTCCCTATCAGATGTTTATTTATGTGTTCCATCATATTTTACTATTTTGTGTGTTCTCTCTTCATTAGTTTCTGTGATTATGAAAAAGAGTGTTGGCATAGAGGAAGAGGATGTTTGTCAAGGCAAGAAAAGGTAGGCTCAAGGTAAGGGGGAGTTTGTATCATATTTTAAAGATGGTCCTTTCCTATTGATGGTGTTTTTAGGTCCTTAGTATTATTTGGTGCCCACTTTATCATTGTGTCAAAGGGGGATAAATGTTCTATTGGAGAGTGGTTGAAGAGAGAGAAGGAAGGTGAGTTGTTTGATGGGTGTTGACATCAATAATGATGGGTGTTGACATCAATGACAAAGGGGGTTTTTTTGGAGAGTTTTTAATAATGTCATGATGATTTCATGGAGGTGTCCAAGTGAGTGGATGAAGTTAATTGATAGTCGAAGTGACAATGACAAAGTGTGTAATGTGCTTGTCCTAGTATGCTTGAACTATGCTTGGTTGATCTTCTATTTTGGCATGGTTAGAGATATTCAGGGATGAATATGGAGTATTTATCATGTGAAATAGGTTCCTAATATGTTTTCTAACATTTGAGTGCTTTTGTACATAAGTGGAATTCACTTGGTTGTCCATAGTTTTTATCTAAACACTTTGGGTCCCGTGGTAGAAAATTTGAGTAGGTAGTTTGATGACATCACCATTACCACATATGGATGAGTCAAGAGGAGTTGGTCATATGGTTGTGATAAAATTTATGACTAGTTATTATGTACTAAATTTAAAATCATGTAATGAACTATAGTTAAAGATATGAGGGTGTGAAGTTTGCTTCTAAGACATAATTCACTATTTTCCCATACTCAGCCAAATTTGCATGTGGCCAAAAAGAATAGAGTAAACATGTTGATGAGGTGAGCATTCACATGTGTGGAGGTCTTAAGGAAAAATGATCATATGGGTTTGCTTAATTTTGGTCCTAGTTACTATGCACTAAATCTTAGATCATGTGATAAAACACATCAAAATATATGAATATGCAAATTTGGGCTCCCAAGTAGTTTGATTGTGTTTTTCCATACTTAGCCTAATTTGCATGTGACTAGAAAAGTTAAGTAGGCATTTTGATGGTGTTATATATTATAAGTGAGGTGTCAATAGAAAATAATCATAAAAGTTTGTTTATTTTTGAGCCTAAATTATTTTCATTAAATTTTAGATCATGTGATGAATTACATCAAAAGATATGCATGAGAAAAGTTGGCCTTCTAGGCAAGTTTTGACATAGTTGGCTTTGTGAAAAAAGATTTTGAGAAGACATTTTAATGGATATATATCTCACATGTGTAAATGTTTTAAGATATGCTTAGTATAGGGATGGATTATCCTATGTAGGATATCATGCATCAAATCACAATGAAATTTATTAAGGTCCAAAGTTGTCCTTCCAGAAAGATTACAATGATCCCCATACTAGTCAAATATACAAGAGGTAAAGTTTGAGAAAGTCTTGAGAAGATAGATTGAGCACATTTAACCCAAGATGTTTGGAATAAATGAGATGTATCTAAGTGATAATTTTTAATGTTAATCTGAAATGAATACCAAGCTACATCAAAAGATCCAACAACAAGTAGAAATTTACATAATTGATGATCTATGGTGCGTGGTAAGTTAAAATGGTCAACATGACCGATGTTTAATGATCGTGTAGAAGTTAAAAAGTGAGAATATTCCAAGAATATAAATGGTGCATGATTTTACAATTTGAGAGAGAACATGATATGAAGGCAATTGGTACAGATTTAACTATGACCATTGACATTTAAATATTTGAATTTTACAACGGGAAAAACTAGTTTGTAATTTTTGAGCCATATCTTTCAATCTAGGATGAATTTTCTCATGTTGTCAAAATAAAATATGAAGAGGACTCCATGTTTCATTTATTAAGCCTCATTTAATGATTTGAAAGTGTGTATAATAAAATACATTAAGGTTAAAAGTTGACTATGTGTTTGTGCATGTTCTACAAGTAACCCGAGAAGGGTAATTGAGCTTGTATTGATGTTTCATGATAAATTAGCTATTTTTGAATGTTTTAGACTTCATGAATAATCTCTATATTATCTTTATAGGTTTTACCAATTGATATATATATATATATATATATATATATATATATATATATATATATATATATATATATATATATATATATATATATATATATATATATATATATATATAAGTTAATAAGTTAATTATGTATTTGTTCATAGTGTTCATGTGCAACAGGTCAATGTTTGAGCAGATTGTGCATCGCAAAAGTGTGTAATGTTGAATATGATCATTTAAGGATGTCTAAGGGGAAATAAGTAATGGATTAATGTATTTTAAATTTTTATTGAGTTATATTTTTTATCAATGAGGTGCTAAATGGGTGAATAGCTCTCCATGAGACCAATAAGAGCTACAAGGGCCTTATTAAAAGGTGTATCTACTTAAGGGTGACCCATAGATGCTAGGGATGACCTATGAAGATGGTAGTGAGCCATGTATTTGTATGATATATGAATTAAGGGTTAATTTATTCCTAATGGCTAACTAATATGATGATGATCATGTTTTCTCTACAAATAGTGAAACCAAAGGAGATGGTTTCTAGAGTTGAAGAGACTTATATGTAAGAGAGTTGGAGAGAAAAAGAAAGGAGAGGAGAGTGAAAGTGCCTAGATATTGGGTTGATGAGAAGAGAATATTAAAGACTATGTGTATTATTTGTAGGTCATGTTTTTGATGATAGTATAGTATTCTTATAGTTTGAAGTTGTGTGAATAGATCTGAGTGTGCATATGAGGACTATTTGAGGGAAGAAGGATAGAGATTGTGGCATGCCTATGTGAGAGAATTGTATGAGTTAGAGAGAGAGTTTTTATAGTTTTTAGATAATTAGAGATTCATTATCATGTGTTGAAGACATTAATTCTTAGCTGTAAGTGTTCATTTCAAGGAGGGTCTAAAGGATTTTATATTCCTTAGGGGCAATTGCTCCTTGTGAAACAAGGTTTCACTAAATACCTTTGGTTAGAAGGCCTTGATCAAGGTTTTAGGTCATAAATAATTGATCAAATAGGTGTTCAAAAGTACTTGATCATCTTATGGGAAGGTGCTCTTTATGGAACTATTGCTTCACTAAAGGCCCTAGGTCAGAAGGACTTGACCAAGGTTCCTTATCAGAAGGACTTGATTAGTCTCTTGTTTTTTATCATATTATAGGATAATAGTAGATGTGTTTTTAGGCTTGAGAGTGGTTTTTATTCCACAAGAGGGTTTCCCATGTAGATCTTGTGTTGTGTATGTGATCTTGCATTATGTTCATTATTCACTGTTATGAATGATTTGCATGCTTCATGAATGATTGTATTAAATGATTAAGCATTTAAAAGGGGTTGGAAATTGAATTGGATTGTTTTACACCACTGATTCTCCCCCCTTCTCAATGGATTGTACCTCTAACACAAAATCCACTTTGTTAGCCTTCCTTGGATAGTCAGTTGTTTTTAATAGATAATAAAGGACATGTACATTAGACATTACAATCACCTTATTTCCCATCAATAGATAACTAAATTTGATCAAAGAAGAAACTAATGAAAAAAAATCAGTAAGTGGTACCTAATTTCTTTATCTTTTAGGACTTGACTCATGTAGCCAATAGGATTCTCTTCATTATTTTATTAGTTCATTTTACATAAAGAATAAATTATTTAGTTAAATTAGGTTTTAAAAGTAAAATAACACTTATAATGACATTTTTATTATTATTAAAAACAAAATTTACCCCTGAATCTCATACATATGACTGGTTTTTCTTTAATAAAAATTTTAATGGATTGGATTTATCAGTTTAATATGATATAAATTTATGAATAGAATTGATTTTTCCAAAGAAAGATCTAAGACAAATTGGTCTTTAGGAGGTGGAAGCTCTTTAATTGATTTTATACATTCATGATCAATAAAAATACCACTTTTTGAAATTATATTTTCTAATAAGTTGTCTTTAGTAACACCAAAGACATATTTCTTAGGATTAAGATAAATTTTGTATTTCTTGAATCTAATGAAAACATTACGAAGGTGATCTATATAGTTTATTATATTTTTTTAATTAATAATTATATCATCTAAGTAGACTTAAATGACTATTACATAAGTCATCAAAATCCACATACACAGTTCTTTGAAAATTGGGACATGCATTCATCAGATCAAAAGGCATCATGTTAAAATCAAATGTTCCTCTATAAGTAGTAAATGTTGTATTATGCCTATCATTTGAGTTGAAAAATATTTGATTATAATATAAAATCCATCAATTAAATACATCATTTATGATATTGTAACTTATTGTAAGATTTGACCAATGATAGGAAGAGGAAAAATGTATTTTACACTAGAATTATTTAAATATCTAAAATCTACACATAACCTAATGCCACCATTTTTATTACATATGGGTATTAAATTAACTAACCAATTAGAATATTTTATAAGATAAATGACACCATCATCAAACATATTATCAAGCTCTAGGTTGATGGTGTCTTCCAACAAAGGGATCATTCTTATTATATTTTGCCTAAAAGATTTTATACCATGTTTTATAGGAATATCATGATTAATTATGTTGGTATCATAACCTTTTAGGTATTTTCAATACCAATTAAAAATTCCAATAAATTCCTTCAAAAAATTTATAAAATAAATTTTTCATCATGCATATATTGTATTCTCAAATATATAAATTTAGAATCCTCTTCAGTATCAATATTAATAGGAATAGTTTTATCAATTATTCTCCTATAAGGTTCTTCCAACCATCAAATCCTAGGCTAATCATTCAGAGTAAACTTTGATTCTATAATAACTAAACCAATAGATAATTTATTAGTGCTTAACTATAGATAATCACCATAATTCAATACATAATCATCATAATCAAAATAATTAACTTTAAGAAAATAATCAATATGTTAATCATAGTTGAAAATAGGTCAATATTTATTCAAATCAGAAATTTTAGTTATAAAAACTTAAAAAAATGACAATTCAATAGTTGTCTCACTTTCGCTTAGATTAGGATTAGAAGTAACAAACTTATCAGGTCAGACACTAACTTTTCTAAGTATATGAGTAATATTAAAGGCTTCAAATTTTTGAAACAAAACCCAAACCCTTTGAGTGTATCTATGTAAATGAGTTTGATTAGTTTTATAAACTTTTATACCCTATTTTATAACTAACGCTAAATCTTTTAAGACTTATAAATGTTTAAGGTTAAATTCAATTTCCTTTTCTAAACCTAAACACAAGGCTTAAAAATATGTCATGTTACTAGTATTATCAAATGATAAATTTTAAGCATAATGAAATATTTTACTAACTAGATAAATTAAACATATTCCAACACCATTATCATTTTTTAACATGCCCCATTAAAATATAAATAACATAAAATATCTCTAGAAAATGTATTGTCTTGTTGATTTTTAGGTTAATCTAAGGTTAATATCTCATAAGTACCAATTCCCATTTCCACATCATCAACAATAGTAGGAATAGAATTAATAGGATTACTAAACCATTTTTATCTTTGTATAAAATTGATTTCATTACTCATTGGGACCCAAGTTATATTTATTCTTATGAAAACACTAGTTTCTTTTGACCAATCTCTTTGTAAAAGCATAACATAATTACTAGGAATACATGACACTTGAAAATTAATGATGAATCTAATTATTTCATCTTATGTAATTTTGATAACAATATCACATCACGTACCATAAATATTAGTTTTTCATCAATCAAAACTTGTAATTTTCATATTATCAGTTTCATTAGAAATACATAATTGGTCAGTAATAAATCTAGACATTATATTCTTACAAGCACCAGTATCTAGAATATAATTATGGATAACCCTATTAAACTTTTTGGCTAAGACATAAAAAGGAGTAACATAATCATAATGAGGATCATAAATATTAAAAAAAATGGATTATGTTTGTTTATTATTACTTATTTCTTATTTAAATCCTAACACATCTTTAGAATTTGGATTTTTAATGGCATCATTAATTTTGTCAAGTTGTCTAGGTAAACTAGTAGTCTATAATAATGAAAAATTTGCTTTAATGGTATCTAAATCATCTATAATATTATAAGCACAAAAATATGGATGATGTAAATTAGTGAAATTATTGGGTTTATAAGGAAGACATTGACAAGTATTCAAATTATAATCACCTAAAAGTGGTATTTGGATGCTAAGAGTGTTGTTGGAGATAGCCTATTCCTAGTTTAGCCCTATAACTATCTGATAACCTTTATCACACTTTTATATCCATTTTGTAGACCTAATACATATTATATTAGCTCAAACATAGTCCCAAAATTGGTTTCCCATATCCCAACCTAGTGTGCCAAGTAGTCTACCAACCAGACACTAGCTCCATATTAAGGACACTAGAGCCACATGACGCTAGTGTCCCTTGTCTTATCTCTCCTAAATGAATATACTTTCAAATGTGTACACCTCCTAAGGTTTGAATAAGTACATTTTATTATCTACCAAAGCTACGAGTCTCTATAAATAAAAGACTATTTGACCTATATTCACTAGATGGAAAAGAGATGCAAATTCTTATCCAAATAAAAAACAAGTAGAGCAAAATTAAGGTATTTGATCCCTATTCTATACTAATTATGAATACTACCATATAAAAATTCCATAATCCTATATTTTAAATATTTTTAAGATCAAATAGGCTTAAGACATTCAATATCACTCTTATTTTAGCAGTCACTTATACTTTCACCAAACACTAGGTGGGAGATCTACATCAGGCTTGATTCTTCCTCAGAGCATTGTTATGTAGGCGATTCTCTTCATAGTGGGGAGTTTAAGATGTCCAAACTATCTGAATAATGAACACATATTTTTATCTCATACCATACTTGAAATGAGGATTAGGGTTTGCACACTAAATCATATTTTCTAGGCATAATACAAAATTCTAGATTTCATGTGTGTAGGAATAAAACCCATAAACATAGGTACATGCACTCCTAGAAAATAGGAACAATCCTACAAAGAGGACACTAGCACCATTTTGAGGACACTAGAATAACATGGAACTACTATTGGGGCATTACTATCTAGTGAAAAATCAAATCTTAGGACCTTATTAATAACACTCAAACCTATCCAAAACCTAGTTTCTAGAACCCAAATCTTCTATGACAATCATTTTCCAGATAAGTCTGTATTTATGCATATTTATTACTATTTTAGAAAGTCAAAAGAAGTCCTAATACATAACAAACTAGTGGTTAATTATTACATATTATTTAATTTATTTATAAATCTCATCCATTTAATCTAATATAGGAATTATACATGTAAAACCCTAAAAGGTTAAATCATTTGGTGAATCTAAATTACTTCAAATATTGCTTCAAACCCTACTCTACATTAATCCAAATTTTTTTGCAATAAATCAAGGTTGCATACGTCTAATTTTATGATTTTTTTAGACAACTTAGCTAATTAAATTAATTTTGTATTAAGGTTTAAATTTTACATATAATTAAATTTATTGCAAAGAAACCCTAAATTCAGAAAACCTTAATCTTAGATGTTTTTAGGGTCTGTATCCTTTTTGTTTCTATTTTCATTAACTGTTATAAATTATAATTCATATATTCTATTTTATTAACTCTATTCCAATTTTTTTACCATATGCCATCTAAAAAAGCTCTCTCTTCCATTAAGAAGAATTGTTAGACTAGGTGGTAATCCTATAAATCATATTCAAATTCCTATTATCCAAACCTATAGCATGGACAAGGAAACTATTATAACTCCATCTATGAATCCTTCACACCCTAATTATGTGGATTTCAATGATAAGGCATCTAAAGGTGAACAATACAACCAAGGGCAAGATGAGGTATACATTGAGAACTAGGACACTCTCCCTCTACTTAACATTAATGACATAATTATGAACAAAAATTAGGTATTATAAGGCTTCAAAGATAGAATTAAGGAATAAACCATTTATCATGCATAGATACTACAATCCATATTGTAAATTAGGAATAAAAAACAATGGTCAATATTCAACTCCCCCAATTAATAATGTTGTTACATCTCCAATGGGACCAACTCAACCAACTTAGATAACATAATCAAAGATTGTTATTCAGCAACCATTAGTGATAGCTACACCACTTATGACTAGTTCCTCTACTCTAAATGTAAAATACCTTATGTATGAGATTCATACTCTATAGTCTAAGGTGTTACATTTTGTGAAGGGATCTACTAGACCATCACATGCCTTGGATTCCAACATTCTCTTGCATGCACCTTTGTCACATCACATAATGGCAACTCCCTTTCCATCTGGTTTCATGACACCTAAGCTTACATTATAATATGGTTAGGGTGATACAAAACATCATCTCAAAGCTTTTCACATAGCTTACTTGGATTATGTTTCAAATGATTGGCTATTTATGAAGTTATTTGCATCTAGTCTCAAGGATTATGCCCTAAAATGGTTCTATGATTTACAAAATCAATCTATCATGACATTCAATCCTTTATCTAAAATTTTTATAACACATTTATCTATCAACACTAATGATAAGATATCATATGAACAAGTGGTACAATTAAAGCAAAAGTTGAATGAGTGTATCACAGATTATGTCTTATAATACAAGACAATATTAGCCAAATTGACTAGCCCCATGGAAGACAAAGAGATTTAGTAAATATTTAAACAAATTATCTTACCAACATTTCATAAATCTATCTGTTTCAATAGTTTTCCTACATTTATTGATTTGTGCCATATAGGCAAGGAAAGAAAGGTTAAGATCTTATCAATGGGCAAACTCAAGTACATAAATGGATCAGAATCATCTTTTAAGATTCAAAACAAACCTCCATAAAAGGTAAGGGACACATAGAACAAAAGTGATCACAAGGCCACCATCAATATAGATTCTAAGCCATCTCCTAGATTGGTTTTATCCACTCCTTAGTGCAAAGTCTTCACTAATCTTCTAGAGTCACCAACACAGGTTCTGTAATAGCTCTTAGAATGCAATGTCATATCAATCCTCCCATTAAATAGGATGATATGACATAAAATATTCCAAATAACTATGATTCAAATGAATTCTATTAGTATCATAGGGCACCAAGCCCTAAAGCACAAGATACAAGATCTAATTGAGGTTAATATTATTGATGTGAGCACACCCACAAAGGCACCAAAACAACAAAAAATATAGACTAAGGAACTAAATATATTTTGAGATCATTTACTAAAACATAAAATAAATGATCTAAGGCACATCGGGTGTTCACTATATATACTAGGCACATCCATCACCAGATTCATATCACATAGTTGCATATGAGACGCATACATTACATAACATTATTGTCATGTATCACACTACAATGCCACATAGACCACTTATCAAATTTTTAGAGTAGGAGATTGTGGATGATGGCATAGATTTACATGCACTCTTCATACAAGAATGCATTAAACACCATCTTATTTAGATTATTATGGTTGATAATGGGTCAAGCATAAGCATGCGTACTATGACACTCTTATAGCACTTGGGATAGATAAAGAGGGATATATTCCCCATAGATACATTCATTAGTGGTTTCCATGGACATGTTTGGAGCTCCATCAGAGATCTTGTGCTTCTATGATAGGTTATACTAGCGCACATAGCCACTTGATTCCTAGTAGTACCTAGTGCAGGTGTATTTGATATATTATTAGGTAGACCATGGTTATAACATATCTAAGCCATCCCATCTACAATACACTAATGCCTAAAGTAGATACATGGAAATTAGGTTGTTAAATTTGAGGGTGTCCCATATGAGTATCCTCTACCTATCCCTCAAATAATTATAGCATAGTTTCTATTTATAATTCCAACATAGACACCAGTTATAGTTCTAAAACCATTAACAGATATTATATAGATATGAGTTATATCTAAGAGTATAAATCCTATGAATACATCATATAGTTCAAAAAATCCATTAGTATATGCCAAGTCTAATCCTACGGTATCCATACGTACACACGCTCTCCCATAGAGACCATTAATAGACAGACCCATGCATCAAAGACATGTCACATATTCATGGGGACTTTATTCTACTTAGTTTATACCAAGACTATTTTTATTGGGTTTTAGGGGTTCTCATCACAAGGCACCTACATCACGTATATCATCTTATTCTAACAAATGGTTTCCTAAGACCCTTACAATTCATATGGCATCACAGACAATGCCATAGCTTCATAGTATCACTACACATGCAGATTCAGGCATAGATTATATAATATAATAGATTATGGGATCAAAATTACCCTTTCATAATTCATGCACAGTCACAATTCCTATATTCAATATAGGCCATGATTATAGTGAGTCTCCCATGAGATTCATTGGTTAGTATGGTTCCTACTCTTGTAAATACTTCCTTTTCTCTCTCGCTCCATGTTCATAGTGTATTTTCAGTCACTTGTATAGAGCTTATATCTAGAAAATAAATAATAATAATATAACGTGTCAAAATATAGAAACATTCATATATTACTCATAAAACACAAATTTATCTATATTATATGCATTACTATGTTTACACTTCTACTACTTTCTAGATATTACATATGTTAGCTATATTATTATAGTCAATTTTATCATACATGTGTGTTTTACTTGTTCTTATCTATTTCTTGTAAATTACATATAGGAATTCAATCCACTATAGTAATCCATAATTGACATCATATACCCACTAGGGTAATTTACACTGATCCTAGTTTATTCATTTGATACATCCACCCACTCAGGGGCATCTCCTACACAGTCAATACTACTAGGTTTTCTCTTTGCATATTATACACTCTAGTTTATGTATTGATATATCTTGATATTGATCATTACTACTCATTACTCAAATTTTTTTCTAACTATAACTAGTTAAACTCAACATATGTACATCATAATATTTACATAGATTTGTACTACATAGCTATACATGATTTCATTTCTAGCTTTCTTAGTTTCAACTTGATTGTTTTTACTATGCTTGTTCCATTTTGTGGGCATTTGAATATGCCATTTTTATTTATATCTACACCACTTATATGTATTTATGTCTTGGGTATGTGCCCTTGTCCATTGTGTGTGATTTCTTGATTGTATATGCAAAAATTTAAACATGTACTTATATATATATCTAAGCCAAATTGAATGTTGATTACATATGTAGACATTTGAACATTTCCTTGTATGTCTTCCATTCTTAGATATAGTGACATGTACCCATGTCCCTTGCATTATGCCCCCTTATCCTAATTTTTTGTGATTCATGTGTTTTGTATGTATGTTTCATTGTATGCATCTTCAACATGATGATTGTATTTTTTTGTTACACACACACATGTTTTATATGGCATGAGGGACCTCTAGCATCTACCCTACCTACTTATCTACTGTGATGGACATCATGCCCTATCCCCTTAGGTAGATACTAAATTTTTTTGTTACACATTGATTAAATCTATCTTGACACCCTTGTGCAATGTTATATTACAACATACATCTTACATAACATACTTATGCTTAAATACTTTTACATTATGAAGTTATGTTTGTATATTGTATTAGAATATAACATAGTTATCACATATATGTTATGACTAACACATTTTGTAGATATACTTATTTTTAGGAAAATTATTACACAAGTTACAAAACTACCCTAAAAATAAGTGGCATTTACAAGGGTTTATCACATAGATCAAACTCCTACATTGTTATTCATAGATTATTTTTGGCACATAGGCTCAGTTTTAGAAATCAGACACAAGTTAGACACTATAAAAAAGAGACTCATAAAGCAATTTAGATTACTTATATTTTAGATCAAATAAACATTAGAACCTAGAATGAGACACTAGCATAATAGGGAGATAATGTCCACTACAAGGTGCTACTGTCTAGCAACATTAACTTTAAGATAGTCTAGATTAGTTAGATTAGTACACTAGGTATAATATAATTTTTTACAGATATAGTCACAAATTTGATAGTTACATTTATATTTTGCTTAGATACACTCAATTCAATTTAGATTCATACCAATTAATCAGATTTAGAGGCATCATATGTGGCATGATCATTTCCACTTTCATTTTAGATACATAGATTCAATTATTACATACTCAATTTAGAATCAATATACTCAGATATCAAATTGGGGGCATGTATGTGCCACATAGTTTCCATATGCTCAATTACACATAGGTTTATTAAATGGAATGGTAAAATCCATGTTATTCTCTATATTATATAATACACTTACTATCATATGGTGGGTTGTCACTAGTTTCATGGATTACTCCATCTACAATGGTTAGAATTATCGAGTGTCCTAAAGTCACCTAATTTACTTGAGTGTCTATAGAGCTGACATACATAATTAGATATAACCAGTTAGATACTTTTAACACTTTGTGTAGTTATATTTTAGATGCATATACTACACATGAATGGGCAATGATGGAGTCATATCTCACTTGAGTTCTTGAGCCACCCACATGATAGAGTTAGACAACTTGCAGTCTTATCCAAGTTATTCACAGATCATGATCCACTGAGTAGGGGTGGGAAATGATGGATTTAAAACTACATTGAGTTCTTGAGCCACCCACATATGAGGATTGAGAAATCTATCAACTTAATCTAAGATATTCAACAATTTGATCAATGTGTACACTCACACACACATGTTATCACTAGGTTCATGTATTGGTTCATGTACCCAATGGGGTGTATTCATTCTTTTCCTCTTTCCTATCTCTTTACTCAATTACTTTGTTTAGCATAGTCTTTTGTTTTTTATAATCTCTTAAGGAATAATTTTTGCATGTTTCATTATAGGTCATTACTTTGGATCATGTTTCACATACATATACCTAGATTCACATACTCAGACTCATATACATGGTCATCATGTCCTAAGTAAGTCCATGTATGTTTCTTTTTCCTTTATACTACTCATTTCACTTTTTTGCATTTCTAGCATAAAAGGTGGGGGGCAAATGTAATCAATTAAAAGTGGTATTTGGATGCTAAGAGTGTTGTTTAAGATATCCTATTCCTAGATTAGCCTTAGATTTATCCTATAACCTTTATCACACTTTTATAGACATTGTGAAAACCTCATACATATTTTATCAGCTCAAACATAGTCCAAAAATAACTTTCCATGATCCCAACTCAATGTACCTAGCAGCCTTCTAGTTAGACACTAGTGCTGCATTAAGAGCACTAGAGTCACATGGCACTAGTGTCCATAATTTGGTACTACTAGTGTCCCTTGCCTTAACTATACTAAACAAATATATTTTTAAATGTGTGTCCCTCCTAAGGTAGGCCTAAGTACATTTTATTATCTACACAATCTATGAATCTCTATAAATGCAATACTATTTGACCTCTATTCACTAGATCGAAAAACAATGTAAAATCCTATCCAAATAAGAAACAAATTGAGCAAAATTAAGGTATTTGATCCCTATTCTACCCTATTTCTACATACTACCATCTATATCTACCCTAAGACCATATTTCAAATATTTTCAAGCTCAAGCACACTTAAGGCATTCACGACTACTTTTGTTCTAGCATTCACTTGTACTTACACCAAACACTAGGTGGGAGAACAATGTTGGGCTTGATCCCTCCTTGAAGTATTGGTATGTATAGAACTCTCTACATAGCAATGTGTTGAGGATGCCAAGTCTATCCTACTAATGAACACACTTTGTTATCTCATGCCATACTTACAAAGAGGATTAGGGGTTACACATTAAATCAAATTTTCTAGGCATAATATATAGTTCCAAATTTTGTATGTGTAAGAATAAAATCTAGAAACACAGGTACAAGTGCTCCCATAAAATAGTAATATTCCTGCACAGAAGACACTAGTGCCATTTTGAGGACACTAGAGTAGCATGGAACTATTGTCTAGGTGGGGCACTACTGTCTAGTGAAAAATAAGATCCTAGGACCTTGTTAATGACACTTAAACCTATCTAGAACCCATATTTTCCATGACAGTCACATTTTAGATACTTCTCTATTTATGCATATTTATTACTAATTTTAGAAATTCAAAAGAAGTTAAAATCCATAACAAATTAGTGGTTAATTATTGCATGTTATTTAACTGGTTTAGACATCTTAACCCCTTAATCTAAATTAGGAATTACACATGTAAAACCTTAAAGGATAAATCAAAAATCAATTTATAAAGGGTTATTTTTTTGAGAACTAATTACAGTATTATTAGATGAAGTATTATTTTGCACACCTTTACCTTTATCAAAAAATTTAAAATAAGATGACTGATTATTAGTTATTTTAAAATTATTCTATTGATGAGAGTAGTCTCTTTTTCTATTATTAATAGTATAAGTATTTACAATTTTGACATCATCTAAAGATTCACTAGATCCACACATGTTTATATTATCATTAGGATCTATTAATATACTATCTTTTTGTTGAATATATCTCTTAAATTTTTACATAGTTATACAAGTACTACGATCATCATCTAACCCATGTACATTACAATAATGAACCTTTTCTTTAGTTTTATGCTTTTGAAGAAGGGAATATTTACTTAATGTATATAACTTATCATCAAGTTGTCACTTGATGGAAACCAACTCATTTAGACATCTATGAATGACTTTTAAAATTTATACTTTATAATAATTAAAACCTATTGCAACTCTACCATTAAAACCAACATGTTTTAATTTATTTTCATATTCAATAAAAAATTTATAGTTTTATAGTAATTCATAATATATTTATCTTCTAAATCCATTTTATACTCTAAAGGCAAATCCTTACAAAAATATAATCTGGATAATATTTTTGAGGGTCTAACATTGTGTGGAATCTTTTACCTTAATATAGTGAATCCACTTATGAATTGGTAAATTGTCTCACCTGGATCTATAGAGATATTAACTAAGTAATTGATTAAATCTAAATATTTTTTAGGTTATATAAAACAAATTTTTAACCACTCTTATATATCATTCCAAGTACTAATGACACTCACATGAATACTATTAAAATCTTGATAAGCTTTACTTTATAATATTTATGAAAAAACTCTAAGAGACTTTTTCATTCATAATAGTTAGAGTGGAACAAATCAATTTGAAAGTAACTAAATGTTCATCCAAGACTCACCAAGACTTCAAGAAAAATTAGGAATATTGAATCCTTTTAACAACTTAGAAGTTTATGTCGATAAACACTAGTGTTAATAGGATTGGCATAAATCCAAAGATTCACTAAAGGCTAAGCAACATATCATTATAGTTTACCTCATTATTAGTTACTTCATCTTAGTTTCTATTGTTTTAGAGGCTTGAAATCAAGTCTCAAACTCTCTGATGTATATGTTGAATTTGTGATGTTTATTCTTCCATTAAAAATTTCAACAAATTCCTCTACTTGACCTGGCTAATTTAACTATATAGTTGTGTTAGGGTTACTAGGGATAATAAATTATTCCAAATGAAAATAGTCAAACATAAAACAAACTCTAGGTTGAGGATTAATAAGCAAGATTTTCTCTCTTTCTTTCTTGACCCATTGATTAGTTTCCTAAATATGATATTGCATTTCTTATGTAATATTCACTTGTATATTAAGGATTTATGATTCTTATTATTCCTCCTCATTTATTACTTTAATGATATGGAGTAAATTTTAAGGCTTATTATACCATGTAAAGTGATTTAGATTAAAAACAACATCAAATTGGTCATTGACAATATCAATCAAAGGTTGAATGATTAGAGGTGGACCTCCAATGGTCATGGATAAGAAGTGAAACAAAAGATAAAACAAAAATGAAAGGATATTTATATAAAATAAGTTTATCCCTAGTGGAGTCACCAAATTTGTTGATGATAAAAAATGTTACATCAATAAATAAAACCTTTTGCCTATATTGAAGGTTAAGGTGGAATCATACTAGTATAATCATAATGGTACAAGGAACAGAATTGATTCTAAATATTTATAGAAGGCATTTTTTAAATGATCTGGTAAAAAAAGGAGCAAGACCAATATTATGCAATGCTCAATTATTATTCCTAAATTATATATAATTTGAATATCAAATAAAGGAATTAGATTATAGCTATGTAATCTAACCTATCTAATAGAAAAAACTTATGAATAAGACAATATCCTAAAGTAAAGATATATGATCCTTTATAATTATGTTTTAATAAATTTGTTTATAAAGTATTGACATCTCTTTATGATCAAAACACATCCAAAGAAAATAAACTAAAAGATAAATAAAATAAATGAAAATGTAAATGAAAAAGTGAGATGGAAATAAAAAACTAAAATAACATAAGAACTTAATAAGTTGCCTTTAAGAGATAACTAATTTCTAAACTCTAAAAAATTAAAGGTAACACCTTAATTGAAATAAGAAACAATTAAAATAACACAATAATCTAATCATAATTGATAATAAATATAAGTGTGCAATAAAAGACTAATCTATAACACATAGAAATCTAGCTATAAAACTAATTAAATCTACATATATATCAAAATAATATTTCTAATTTATAGACTAATTATGAATGACTTAACAAACAATAACATATAAACTAAATATGAAATCATAGTAAATTTAAAGAAAGAACAATATTGAAATGAAATACAAGAAACTAAATAAAATGACTAAAAAAGAAGAAATGAAAGAAAAAAGATTCAAAATTTATTCTAATCATAAAGAAATGAATTTAATTTAAAAATATACTAAATCTAATAAATAAAAATAGAAGAGAATGTGAGTCTAAAATAAGAGTCATGTTAGAGGAAATTTCCAATAAATTTATTTGAGAAATAAGCTTTTAGTACAAACAATCCTTAAAAAGATAATTATTTACATCTGAGAGATCAAAAATGTCACATAAATTAAGGTATTAATCATCATTCGGTTCAAGTATACAAGATTATGCTCATATGATTGTATATAATAATCATAAAAAGATATTAGACCTAATAGAATTGAGATAATTAGTTTATAAAGTAAAAGCGAATCCTAGATACACCTGCACTAAATGAATAGGTTACTTAACCATTAGAGAATATATTATTCTATCTATCTACAAATAACTATTTAATCTCAGAGATTGTTTTCATAGAGAGAGAATTAAGATGAAACTTGAATAACTTTAGAGATCTTAAATACCTTTTATATCCCTCCTTTTGTGTTGTGAGTTTGATATGTTTATGTTGTGAGTTTGATATGTTTATAAAGTTATCTTATAGATATAATTAAAAAATAAGTTATAACTAATTAGCTAGTTAGTTATTATTAATTTTAATTAACTTTTAAAAGTCAATTAATCAACTGAACTTAAACCTTTAAAATGTAGACTTTAATAAATTATAAATAGAAAAAATCAATTAAATAATAGACTGATAAAAAATCTAATGGGTGGGGGGGGGCATTAATCATAAGAATAAAATAAAATAAAAACACAAATATACATGACATTCATAATAACTATTGATAATTAAATAAAACTAAACACTTAAAATATTAAATACCATAAGTATTTCCATGTAATTTTAATAAATCAAAAATTCTAGTCTACAAAAAAGTAATAACTTATCTATCATAAGTGTCAATATCTTATGAAAATAATCAAAGAATCACTCAATTACCACTAGTCTATAGTAAGTCAAAGTCAAAATATTCAACATGAAAAAAATTGATTCTGAGTATGAACCATAAATTTAGTCAATAAATGGAGCTCCCCTATTAGTCTGGTATTCTATGTACTCCATTGATGTAAAGAGAAATTCCACTAATTTTGTGCCTTCAGAATCGTTAACTTCAAACCTAACCTTCTTCTATTTCCCAGTCCCTAAAGGCTAAGCTATAGGGATGTTATCATGTTTCCTACTTGACAAAGTAGGTCTTTCAAGTTCAAGAGAATGCATTATAATATTAAGTAGTATAAGTAAATTAGTATGCAATTTAGTAGTGGCTTCAAGCACATTTTTTATTTGATTAGGTATTGTAACATTATGAAAATTAGGTTTAGGTAATGAAGCATTATGTGTATCATGTTGAAAAATAATGTGTATATGATGAAAATACTTGCTTGGAGTACCTCGTCCATGATGATGATATATTCCATAATCTCTTCTCAAACCTCTATTACTAGGAATTGATCGATAATTAGTTAGCAATGAATCAAGAACATTCCAAAAAGTGGGATCAAAATATTCAAAATGAATGGACACATGAGTTCCATAGTTAAATTCTAGAAGACACATGTTAGCATCCCTATTATCACAAAACCGTTGACTTCAAGAACTACCTAGAGAAAGAGTGACCTCACTATGTTGATCATCACCTTGACCCTATGCATTTCTACTAGAATTATGTGAGCTTGGAGTCTATCCTGACATCTTTTACCAATTAAAGAGAGATAGTGTTTCCATATTCCATTTACTAGTATAAATATTTTTGGATAAAATAATACTAATCCATAAATTTTTATACTAATCTTTTACTAAACAAACTAAAATAATCTTTTTAAATGATTTTAAACATCAAATAATTGTTATATCAAAAATATCTATCATCAAAGAATAATATTATAATATTTTCATCAAAATGGTAAAAATTATATTGATTTGTCAACTTCCAACCAAATAACATTTACTAAATCTATAAACTATTGAAATTTCAACAAGTTGTATCTCAAAATCACCAAAACTTGTAATAATCAAAATAACAAGTAAATTTGATATTTTATATTTTTAATCAAAGACTAAAATTACCATGCATATATGAGACTACTATAAAATTTATCAAGCAAAGAAATAGGTTTAATATCATTTATCAAAAACCTTTAAAATATACATTTTCTAAAAAAAATTGAAAATATATATAGTTTGGAAATCATCCCTTTCAATCATATCCTAAAGTTGATCTCAAAAAGGTATCATGTAACTTAATACCAATAAAAATATATTTACCTTAATATCTCATCAATAAGACAATCCAAATAAATTCTAGTTTACTTAAAACCATAAACCCCAACTCTGTAAAATAACCTTTCATTATTCTTAATCATCTTGTATTAAATTGACATTTTAAACACAATGAATGAATCAATAAAAACCTTATTAAAATTTGAACAAAAAATGTCGAATCATCATTATTTATACACTAAACACCACCATTTGTAAGGCATTCAATCATTAAATCTTTCCAAGTTATTCCAAATTTCATATGCAAAAAAAACTTAGTAATATATCAACAGATAAGAACCATGAAATAAATTTCTTCAAACCAAAATGTATGTAGACCAAAAATAAATTATTTCAAATATCCTTTCAAAATTATTGGTATTTCATTAACATAAACAAGAATCTATCACAAGATTTCAAGTTTAACCATGTTTTGATAAACCAAACTCTTTTAAAACATATGTACCATTGAAGTCACAATATCAAATCAATTCATGCATTTGACAAATAGAAAGACCCAAATGTATGCTTGAAACTTTATAACTTTGAAACAAATTTATGTTCAGGAATAAGACTATTAATAAATTTAACAGAATAACTAACACTTAAAATATATAAAAAATGGCCTAACCAAAATATTTTCAAGCACAAAGCACATGCATGAAATAACTAGTAGATTTACTTAGGAAATTATTTAATACTAAAAGTTTCTTAGATAAGAAAAATACCAAAAGAACATAGATCAAACCATATATTATCAAATAAATTGGAAACCATTTCAAAATGATCATGCAACCTATTTGAAACTTAATTAACCTTTTATTCCCAAATATCACTCAGATTTATGACAATGAAAACCAACATGCAAATCCATTTAGAAGAGCACAAAAATCTTAGCCATATATTTCCTAATATTTCTTCATAGTAATTGAGTCATACCTTATCAAGTTTTCAAAAAAATATTATCAAATTACACTATATTCCCCTTGACTGTCGACAATGTCTTCCACTAAGGCCTTGCTTCCATAACAATATTGAAAAAAATGAGACTAAAACCAAGAATTTACCATTTAAATATTTTCACAACTAACAATTACTACCCTAAGTGACATGTATAGTTGACATTGGTTTCCACTACTTCCACTAACTTGATAACCATTCTAATCAAACTTTGCAACTTACTAAATGACTTATTAAATTATTTTCTTGGTCAAAATTTTTGTCATCAATCCCACATACCAAGGTAAGTACCTTAAATTAAATGTAAACAAACTTCTAAACACACCAACCTCAAACCTCAATATTGTCATCCATTTATGTCATTTTATTTAAAATATATGATGAGTCACCATTTTATAACTTCTACCCATTGTTGTACCCTAACACATAGTGCCCCCACTCGCCCCCCGGCAACCCCCCCCCCCCCCACCCCCCAGATTTTTGAATTCAAATGGAGACCCACTATTGTCTGAATATCTTTATTCTAGATTCTCAAATCCATATAAATATATGACATTGGTATTTAATTTGTATAGTTTTCCTTTGAAGTCTAAAGTTATATAAATTTAAAATTTGGAAATGAAAGTTTGAATAGTCATTTTGATTTATTTTAAACCTTGGATTTTCATAAATTTTCATGATTTTTTTGGACTAACAGAACTAATGTCTTTTGTCCTAATATTTTTTATGTTCTATATGACCAAAATATTATCTACAAAGACTTACCAAGCATTCGTGAGTCATGTCTTACTTTATTTTATCTAACAATTTGGCAGCCCATAACCTAGATCTAAATGTACCAGAGCAAAGTTGAAAACAAATCTAAAAGCATCTAGGTGGTTGTGTCCTTTTCCAATAGGTATTATGTATATGACACCTATGTTAAGTTTAGATAGTAACATCAACATAACCATCCCAGACTAACACTAGTGTCTGAGGCTCCAGAAGCACTTGTTGATGATAAAAAAAATTACATCAATGAATCAACCCTTTCATCTATCATGAAGATTAAGGTGGAATCATAGCAGTATAATCATAAAGGTCTAAGGAATAAAATTGATTCCAAATATGTGTAGAAGAGGTTTTTAAAATGATATAGGAAAAAAGGAGTAAATCAAATGTTGTTCAATGTTCAATTATTATTTAGAAATCAAATATCACTTGAATATCAAATAAGAGAATTATGTTATAGCTATGTAATCTAACCTATCCAACAAAGAAAGCCTATGAATAAGACATTTTCATGAAGGAAAGATATATGATCCTTTATAATTATGTTTTAATCAATTTGTTTATAAGTTCTTGATATCTCTTTATGCTCAAAATAGATCCAAATTAAAAAATGAAAAGATAAATAAAATAACTAAAAATGTAAACAAAAAATTGATACAGAAATAAAAACTAACATAACTTAATAACTCAACAAGCTTCCTCTAAAATAAATAATGAAACTCGAAATTATAACAAATTAAAGGTAACAACTTAAACGAAACAAGAAACAATGAAAATAACACACTCTAACCTGATCACAACTAATAATAAATCTAAGTATGCAATAAAATATGAATCTATAACTCGCATAAATACAATTATAAAACTAAGTAAATGTATATATACATAACAATATTATCTGTAATCGATAGACTAATTATGAAAGACTTAACATATAATAAAATCTAAACTAAAGATAAAATCATAGACAAAGTTAAAGAAAGAACAATACTTAAATGAAATAGAGCAAACTGAATAAAAGGACTAAAATAAAGAAATGAAATAAAAGAGATTAAGAATCTATTATAATCCTAAAGAAATGAATTTAAGTTAAAACAATACTAATTATAATAAATAAGAATGGAAGAGAATGCAAATTTAAAATAAGAGCCATCTTATCAAAAAAATTGAACAAATTTATTTTATAATAAATCTTTTAATACAAAGAGTCTTCAAAAAGATAATTATTTATAAATGAAAGATCAACAAACATCCCACAAAGTAAGGTATTAATCATTGTTTAGGTAAAGTACATGAGATTATGCTCATATAACAACATAGCTACAATCATCAAAAGATATTACACCTAATACACTTTAGATAATCAGTTTATAAACCAAACAAGAAACCTAGATATACATACACTAAATAAGTGAGTTAATTAATTATCATTTAATGTATTGTTCTATCTATCTACAAATAACTATTTAATATCAGAGATTATTTACACATAGGGAGAAGTAATATGAAATAACTCTAGAGATATTCAATACTTGTTATGTTCTTCCCTTTGTGTTGTGACTTTGATCTGTTTATAAAGTTGTCTTTTGGAGATAGTTAAAAAATAATGTCACTAAATTATTAGTTAGTTATTTTTAACTTTAATTAACTTTTAAAATTCAATTAGTCAACTCAACTTTAAATTTAGACTTCAATAAAGTTTAAATAGATCAAATCAATTAAATAATAAAAAGATAACAAATCTAATGGGTAGGGGGTCATGCCTCATAAGAATACAATAAAATAAAAATTTAAACATACATGACATTCAAAATAACTACTAACAATTAAATAAAATTAGATACTTAAAATATTAAATACCATAAACATTTCCATATAATTTCAGTAAATCAAATAGTCCATTCTACAGAAAAGTAATAACATATCTATCATAACTATCAAAATCATATGGAAATACTCAAAGTATCATTAAATCACAACCACTCTATAGCAAGTCAAAGTCCAAATATTCAACATGAATAAAAATTCATTATGCGTCTAAAATAGAAATTAAGTCAATAAATAGAGTTCCCATGTCAGTCTGGTATTCCATGTATTCCATTGGTGTAATGAAAATTTTCATTAATTTTTTGCCCTCAGAATCATTAACTTCCAACTTGACCTTCTTTAATTTCTTAGTCACTAAAGTATGATCTTTAGGATCCCTACTATCATATTTTCCACTTGACGAAGTAGGTATTTCAATTTTAGGAAAAGGTATTTTAGTATTAAGTGATACAAGTGAATGAGTATGTAGTGGATTCAATTACATTTTCTATTTGATTAGGTATTTCAATATTAAATAGGTTAGGTTAAAATAATGAAGCTTTATATGTAACATGCTGAAAACCAATGTGCATATGAAGAGAAAACTCACTTGGAGTACCTCATCCACGAGAATGATATCTTCCATAAGTGATTATCAAACCTCTATTACCAAGAAAGGATAAATAATTAGTTGGTAATAAATCAAGAACATTCCAAAAAGTGGACTTAGAATCCTCAAAATAAATTTACACATGATTTCCATGGTTAAATGGTTGAGGAAACATGTTATAAGCCCTACATCCATGAAAATATTGAGCTCAAGAACTACCCTAAAAAAGAATTTTTACAATATGTTGATCATCAACTTAACCCATGCATTTCTACCAGAATTATATGAATTGGGAGTCCAACCTAACATTTTTTTACCAAACAAACTAAAATAAGCTTTGCAAATTACTTTACACATCAAACACTTTCTATGTCCAAAATATCTATTATCAAATAATAATCTTATAATATTTGCATCAAAATGGTCAAATTTATAATGCTTTTTAAACTTTTAACCATATAACCTTTAATGAATCTATAAACTTTTAAAATATTAGCAGGTTACACCTCAAAATCACTAGAACTTGCAGTAATCAAAATAACAACTAAAATTGATATTTTTCATTTTTCATCAAAGATTGAAATTACAATGTATAAAGGAGTTTGCTATAAAATTTATCAAGAAAAGAAACATTTTTAATATCATTTATCAATATCCATTAAAATATATAGCTTTTGAGAAAATTTTAACAATATATACAGTCCCAAAATCATACTATTCAATCATATTCTAAAGTTTATCTCAAAAAGGCATCATGTAACTAAATTATAAGAAAAATATATTTCCCTTAATATCTCATTAATAATCCTTTCAAATGAAATTTTAACTTCCTTAAAAGCATATACCATAATTCTGCAAAATAACCTTTCATTATTTTTAATCATCTTGTATCAAAGTGTCATTTGAAACACAATGAATGAATTGATCAAAATATTATTGAGTAATAGTTGTAAAAAATGTCAAAACATCATTATTTACAGACCAAACATAAACAATTTCAAACTATACAAACATTGAATATTTCCATGGTATTCAAAATTTCATATGCAGCCAAAACTTTATCATATATTCATAGATAAGAACTTTGAAAATAATTTATTCAAAATAGAATGCATCCAAGACCAACAATAAATTATTTCAAATATCCATTCAAAACTATTAGTATTCCTTAAAAATAAATAATAACGTATCACAACATGTCAAGCTAGACCATATTTTGATCAAACAAACTCTTTTGAAACATATATAATCTCAAAGTCACAATATCAAACCAATTCATGCATCTGAAAAATAGAAAGACCCAATTGCATACATGAAAATATATAGCTTAAAAGCAAAATTTTGGTCATGAATAATACTATTAACAAATTTCATAGTATAAAAAACACTTAAAGTATTAACAAAATGGCCCGACCAAAATATGTTCAAGCACAAAGTACATGCATGAAAGAACCAATAGATTTACTCAGGTAATTATTCAATATAAAAACCTTCTTAGATAATCAAAATACCAAAATAATCTAGATCAAACAATATCTTATCAAATCAATTTAAAATAATTTCAAAATGATCAAAGTATTTCCATATGTTTTGAAGAAAAGATAGAGTACATGTAACTAATTTGAAACTTAATGAACTATTTCTTCTCAAATATAAATCAGATCTATGGAAATGGAAATTGACATGCAAATCCCTTTAGAAGAACACAAAAATATGAGCCATGCATTTCCTAATATTTCTTCACAATAACTGAAACATACCTTATCGGGTTTGCAAGAAAAAATTTCAAATTCCACTGTATTCTCCTTAACCGCTCAATAATGTTTACCACCAAGGCTTTGATTTCATAATAATCTTGAAATAGAATGAGAATAAAACCAAGAATTTACCACATAAATATTTTCATAACTAACAATTACTACCCTGGGTGACATGTATAGTTCGCATTGGTTTCCACCACTTCCACCAACTTGATAACCATTTTAATCAAACTCAGCAGCTTACTAAATGACTTAATAAGCTATTTTATTAGTCACCAAATTTATCACCAATCTCACAGACCAAGGTGGGTACCCTAAACTAAATGCAATTAAAATGCTAAATACGCCCAAATAAACTGCAAGTTTATCATCCATTTATGTTATTTGATACCAACTCTATATGGAATCTCCATTTTACAACTTCTACCCATGTCTTGAATCAATTCAAATCAACATGACAACCACTACATTAGATAGCTTGGGCCATTATTCACATGATATCTTACCAATGACACCACCTTAGATGTGAATATCATGAATATATGACTTATAACCCAAGTAATGTTCATATTAACATTTAGGTAATAAATAAAATATATCACTTAGGAAATGCCTATAGTAAATATTTATAGCATAAGTCACTAATCTTTATAGTTTAGGTTTTTATAATATTAAAAGAGTAATATAAACCTATATGACACAAATCACATTTCTTCAAACCATATATGCATTTTTATGTTATCAATACTAAAATGAGACTTTGAAAACCTTCCAATCATAACAATCTAATATGAAACACATAACTATATGTGTTATGGATTTGAATATGTATGTTGATAAAAAGGAACTTTGAATGCATGAAGCTGCAAAAATAAGGTCTACATATTTACCTAACTTGTTTTCATCACTTTGAATATGACCAAAAATTATAACATAGTATGAGGCAAATATGTCTATCTGATTCAACACTAACCATACATTTATCAAGCATAAGACAAAACATTGTTACTAACAAATCATTATAAATACTATAAGCTAACTTTATATAACTTAGATATAGATACTAAAAACTATTTCATTCAAAAGAAAATTATGCTTTTAGAACCACTTAATGAACATTAGAAGTAAAAAAATTAGTCAAATATAGTAAGTAAATGTCTGTCAATGTATAAAAAATGAATATTCTATTGAATGCAAACAATTTTTTCCTCAGCACATTTTTATACTTCATAACACTAGATCATCTATATGATAGAATTAGAAACATGATAATACCTTAAAAATTAGAGGGGGTAATCAAAATAGGCTTAACAACACCCAATCCATAATCTAATGATTGTTTCAAAATCTTCTTCTAATCTACTTTATACTTATTCTAGATTTAGGACTACATTAGAATCATAACAAGCTAATTACATTACTTCTATGTCATTTTTATATCTAGCATAGTTGTACTTACTATTGTTAGCTTATCTTAGTTTAATTAATTCAGCATATGTTATATCTAAGTATACCATCTAATTGGAATGTTTTAGAGATAGTTTATCATTCTTGTTCTTGAGGCCATCTCTACCCCTTTAACCTTAGATAACCCCTTTATATATATTAGGGTTAAACAAGATCCCAGTCATATTTTTTCCTTTTGTGGGTCATTTCTATCTTGGCCTAATTATAGCACCATTTCATATTTAACTTTTCACTTCAGTGATCATGAAGAATTTTCATTTAATTATATTCCCCTTCCCATTATCCTCTTCCTACATGGATAATTTTCCACTCTTAAACTTAGTGTATTCATTTTGTATTTATTCCACCAAAGAATATGGTGCCTAGTGTCAATGTGGATAATGCACCACATAAACCAATAATATAATAATTACCAACTATTATAACATCCATTATTTGGATTCACACCAATTGTGGATGTCCATAGGTGGATCTCCCCCTCTTTTTGTATTGACTAATTTACCAACTTTATGGACATCATGTAAACACTTACCAACTCATCTCTTCATGAGTATAATATAATTGGAATAGTATATGGAACCCCTATTTTCCACACATAAACCTGATTCATCTTAATACATTTATGGTATGAAGAGATATACCAGAAATTATAGTAATCGACTTCTTAATCACCATAATAAAAATCTAATTTTCCATGTTTTTATATGAAATAATTAAAAAATACATGAAACAAATCATGATCCCAATCATACAAAACAATTAAATTAATAGGCCTATCCCTAGTTAAACTTAAATAATGGCCTAATAAAAGGTTAGGATAGGAGGAACATTATATACTTTTAGTATTCAATAAAATTCATCCTTGATGTTTCATTGTCACAATGAGGATGTGCATAGTTGCATTCATTTTTAATCAAATATTAGTGAGTCCATATCTTGATAGGATATATATAATATCACCTATACATGTGTCAATAAAAATGAAAGTAATATGATTTTCCCCATATATTATAAAATTTCACACATTCACAGATTCCACATAAATTTGGAGAAGATTCCACCAATGGAATACAAATCATAATCAATCAATTTTATTAACACTTATAAAACTGAGAAACACATATGCTAATAATTCAAAAAATAAAAATAAAAAAATTAAATAGAGGATGAAAATCATACATATCCTCATCATTAAATAATAATAGTAAACTATTGGAAAAGATAATTTGAATATTCATATCATAAAGGTTGTGGTATAGTTAATACTCTTGTATACCCAACATTGTATAATAAAATGAATATTATCATCTGAAACAAATAGAATTGGATTCCACCATGGCTTCAACCACTTATGTCATTAAATAAATAGGATCATGCCACCATCATAATATTATATAAACATATCATTTGAACATGTCTTGCGATAGTTTCAGTAGAAGGAATTTTTAAACTTGATGGAAGGATTCCCTTTTTGATTTAGTTATAGTGAATGGAAAAGAAACTAAGAGGGAAGATTTAGACTTGGCTTCATAAGCCTCATAACATTATCTCTATTGAGGCAACACTAGGGATTGAAATACTTGCTTCAAAATCAGAACCAAATGTTGTTGTAATAATGAATCATTCAAAATATAAATCTTAGCCCTTCAACTCAATTAAAATATTTATTCCCTTCTCCTCAGTGACTTCAAAAGATAAGGGGGAATGAACAAAGTGTAAAAAATAAAATTTAAAAAAAAAGAATAATTATGGTCTAGAAGTATTCCACAATAAACCTTCACTTAGGAGGGACATGGGTCTTGGTTAGCAGAAGTTTCATAGAAGACATCTTGTATCAAATGGTTTACTTCTAGTAAGTGTTTTATACTACTTGTTGGCAGTATATTTATTCGTGTTGGCTATTTGTGGGATGGATTCTTGGTTGTAGTTTGATTCCATGTTTACTGCTAGTAGAGGCAGTTTGTGACTACTTAATCACTTTTTATTTTTATTCTATGTATTGATTACATGAACTTGTAAAACTTGTAGTTTTTCCATATCAAATAAAAAATATTATCCCCCCTCTCAACACCTGGTAGAGTCCTTAATGTTATGGGGTTCATTGTTGCACTCAAAAAATATAAATATTCTCCTTAAAAAAATTCATCCAAATTAAAAACATAGAGGACGGAAAAATATGGAAAATAATACATATACTTCACACTCATTTTATCAATGCACAAAAACCATCCATCATTCATGGTAAATTACTACAATCATATACCATATAGTAATCATCCAGCTCATACATGGGACATTGTAACAACCATATCATAATATATTGAACATCTACCACATAGGGGTAATTGAAGTAACCAGTTATCATAGAGAAATCATCTTAGGGAAAACATCCATCACACATCGGTAATTAAAAAAATCAATTCAAAATAGTTCACACATCCTTCACGTTTTTGAAATCAAAGAAAAAAATTATCAAATAGAAAACATCCATCACACACATGGAAATTTGAAACAATATAAAATTCCTTTTAGTATATATATAAGGGTGGTTGGATCAACCAACTATAGTCCTCTCTGCTCATTTGGTTGTACTCATTCTAATATTATCTTATTAATAACTTGTATGATACCATAAACAATTTTTTTATTAATCACAAAGAGAAGAAATACATGAAACATCCACCCATATAAATTATAATGCATAATAAATTGATGTAATAGTGTCTCATCACAATCAGAATGCACATCCAAGAGCAGTTGTCTTCTACAAAATCAAGAGAAATTTGGACCAAAAAATGAAATAACATAAGCATACATAATCAACATATACACTTTATCATATACTGAAAACACAAATAATAAAAAAGAGTACACATCAATATATGCATTCTAGTGTATGGAAATCAATATATACGTATTAATATATGCACAACAACATATACATATCAGTATATGCACATAATCATACAATTAATAACATACACAATCAATAGACATGCATCAACATACACATGATAACATATAAATATAAAAATACACATAATATCATACATAATAAACACAACATAAACTCTTATATAATATAGTTATCTCCCCTCCTATACCAATGAACATGGTATATTTATACACCTCCTATACCAAACTCAAACACATAACATGGATTTTGTTCAACACATAACATGGTATTTATACAACTAAATAATTGACCACTCATCTCATGTAAGATATAGGCATGTTATTATCTGGTGAGGGAGAACCCTACTTGTGGGAAATTCCACTTCACTTCCTTCTCCTTCATGTATAAATTAGTAAACAAGGAGTAAAATATCATAATAATGCATATTAATAAGAGGAAACACATCAATGCAGACATGTTCACAAAATAAGTCATATATAAATAATCAATCATTTTTTACGAGATGGATTTTCAATTTATGCATATGTTTCCATACAATTTTCATCCAAATCTTGATGTTTCCAACACAACAAGAGATCACACAGAAAACAAGATTCCTCAATAAAACATAAGGTATATCACCTATGAAATAAAACAACATGATACTTCAACACATAGTATGGCATCCACCATATTCATTTATAAAAAAACATGAAATCACATTCATTAAATAGAAAAAGAGGGAAAAAAAACTTCATTGCATAGCAGTAGAGATGATCAACCAATTAGCCTTCAAAACTCTATGTAAAATAAATCATACACAATTGAATCATACTAAATGCTCAAAAATTAAATTTATAATTGATGTCCAGACAAAAGTGTCATTATATGTGAGAACTTTACAATATATAACTATATAAATTAAGGTTTTTATTTAATACAGACGCTTCAATGGTCCCCTAGGTTATCATAGGAATATTTCATAATAATTAATGTTCTTATTCATGTGATACAAAGAAGACTCATTCCACATTACTAAATTAAATTTCACACAAATATATTTTTCAGTGAACTTTAAATGTTAGAATGCCATTTTTTTTAAATGTCCATCTTTTCTGCTCCAATGCTTGTATTATTTTAACATGTCCATTTTTTCTTTCACAACATCAAATTTATCTAGGTGGTTAGTGTTAAATTATATTAATCTTGTCCTCCCACCTACCTCCCATATTTAGGAATCAATCAACTACAACTAAACGAAATAAATGCACAATTCAAATTTGATTTTTTTGGCAACCATTTTAGTTTGGGTTAAAAATCCATGGTAGGTTGAAGAGCAATTCGTAGAAGATAAAAATGTAAAAGACAAATAAAATTTTAGAATATGAAGAGATAAATGTATCAACAACTAAAATAAAAAGGATAATATAGACCTAGATAATGTAGTAGAGAATGTGAAGAGTAGTAGCATGTAGCAAATAATAGTAACCTACAACAAAGAGCAAAAGTAACCTAAAATAAATAAAAGTAACATGTAGCAAACAACCTATAGTAAGTAGAAGTATCATGTAGTACACAATAGAAACCCTTAGCAACATATACAATAATAGATTTTAGCATCATGTATACACAACATTAACCTATAGTTGCATCCAACAACATAACACCTATAATTGCATTCTGAAGTAGAAAATAGAGTATGAGAGGAGAGAATATAAATGACAAAATACAATAAGTTTTTTGAAGGATTTTTGTGAAAGTTTGTTTGAACATCAATAGATGTGATATTAAAGTTGATAACAGAGTTTTTTTAATTAATATATAAATCTTTTACTTGTGTTTCTTGTTATACTTTGCCTCTCCCGTATTTGGTGTTTTAAGTTTATCATTTTAAGCTAGTTTCTTGCCTGCCTAGGCCTCTCCATGTCAAAAAATTGGTATCATAGTTTAGAGGTTATTTAGGGCAGTTAAATATGGTAATAAATAGTTTTAGTTCATGGCATCAACCTACCATGTTTGAAGGGAAGAATTATGATGTATGGTACATCAAGATGAAGATAATATTTTGCATTCAAGAACTATGAGAGCTTATAGAAGGTGGTTATAATGAATTCGAAGACTTGGAAGCATTCAATGCATTAAGCCAAGAATAAAAGAATGCGTTGAAAGAGAACACGAAAAATGGTTCTAAGGTTATTAGCTACATCTAAAAGGCATTAGTTAATTAAATATTTACAAAGATAATAGTAGTTATCCATTCCAAGCAAGCTTGGGATATTCTACAAAACGCCTATCAAAGGAGTGACAAGATGAAGGTTATCAAGTTATAACTATTGAGAAGGGACTTTGAGACTTTTATGATGAAGTAGAATGAGTCTATACATGCTTTATTCATAAGTATAATGAGTATTGTCAATAAAATTAAGGCATGTGGTGATGCAAACCCATGAACAAAAGTTGAATAGGTTAGCCACCTTCTCCAATGAGAAAGAATTAAATACCAATGTGAATGTGAGAGGAAGGGGGAAAGAATAAAATAATAGAGGAAGAGGAAGAAATTATAGTAGTCAAGAAGGTGGAAGACACAATCATCAAGATCCACATGAAAGAGGAAGAGGTTGCAACACTTCAAGAGGAGGATATACACAAAGGTATGATAAGTTTAACATCCAATGATATTATTTCATGAAATATAGACACCATCATAGTATGTGTAAAAATAAAGAGTATAATTTGAATAGTCAAAACTAAAATGTATTACACGCACAAGAGGTTAAGCCTAATAGGAATGAGAAAGCTGCAAACTTGTTCATAACATGCTAAATTATTGATCAAAATAATAAAGAGATATGGTATTTAGATAGTGTTTTTAGTAACACAGGAGTGGTAACAAAGACATGTTCAATCAGATAGATGAGTCAATCAAATCATAGGTCAATATGGGAAACAATGAGAATGTCCTCATCATGGGTAAAGGTAATATATCTATCTACACCAAACAAGGTGAAAAAATACAAATTACAGATATATATTATAAGCCCAAGAATCACAACCTAATGAACATAGGGAAGCTTGTTCAAAAGGGATACAAGGTAAGATTTGAAGATGGACAATGAATAATTTATGATGGAAGTGACTATAATAAGAAAATTTTAGTAGTCAGAATGACTACCAATTGAATGTTTCCTTTAAAGATGGAAAGTAAACTTTCAGCTCAACATATAAAATAGTTGTAGTAGATTACTCTACTCTTTGTCACCTTAGATATGGACACTTTAACTTTGGTGGGTTGAACCTTCTTCACAAGAATTAAATGGAGATAGGGATTCCCCTAATAGAACAATCAAATAAATTGTGTGAAGGATGTATATTAGGGAAGTAATATAGGAGTTCATTTCCCATGGGTAAGGCATGGAGAGCAAGATTTCCTCTTGAGATAATATATTTAGATTTGCATGGTCTAATTAATACTCCATCATTATCCAATAATGTCTATTTCATGACATTCATAGATGATTTCATCAAGAAGACATGGGCTTATTTCTTGAAGAACAAATTGGATGCATTTAAGACCTTCAATCAATTTAAGGCCATCGAGGAGAAGCAAAGTGGACACTACATCAAGGTTTTGAGGATAGATAGAGAGGGTTAGTATATCTCTTAATGAGTTCATGAATTTTTACAAAGAACATGGAATAAAAAAGTAATTTACAATTAGGTATATACCACAACAAAATGGTGTGGTCAGGAGGAAGAATAGGACCATCTAAGAGATGACAAGGAGTATGCTAAAGGAAAAGGGTTTGATTCATGATTGTTGAGTTAAAGCAATAATATTAGCTGCATACTGGCTAAATATTTGTCTAATAAATAAGTTTAGGGATATGATCTATCAAAAAGCATGGATCAACTAGAAGCCTAGTGTTGAACACCTTAGAGTGTTCAGATGCATTACATAAGGACATGTGTCCAAGTAAATAATAACAAAGTGGGATGATAAAGGTTAGACATGTATATTCATTGGTTATAGTGACCAATCACAAGCTTATAGATTGTACAATCTAGTCACTAAGGAACTTATAATCACTTGATATGTTCAATTCTTTGAGCATGAAGCATGGGAAGAAAGACAAGTGAAATAATAAGTAAAACTAAGGGTCATTGTATCCATATTTGAGAGTAAATAGTAGATGGTATATCCACCCATATGTCAATTTGGAGGCCTATTTCATAAAGGACTGATTCTTCTAGTGGTAACAAATAATAAGGAGGTCAAGGAGCAACTCATGAGTCAACATCATCCTCCTCAAACTCAAGTAACCACATACCAAGGACAAGGATCTTGAAAGAAGTCTATGAGAATTAAAGGTATGAAGAAAATGAAGATGAAACAATGAATTATGGACTATTTTAATCAGTTGATCCTATTTATTATGAGGAAACAACTAAGGATAAAAAGTGGTATGGGGTAAATAACAAAGAGATGCATGCCATTGAGAAAAAAAAGACTTGGGAATTAGTTGACCTTCTAAAATAAAAAGAGGTCAAAGGAGTTGAGTGGGGTTCAAGATAAAAACCACTCTCGAAGGCAAGACTAGTAATGAAGGGCTCTAAGGAAAGGCTTAGACATGACTACAATGAGACATTTTCATGTGTAGCAAGGTTGGAAATGATGAGGACAATCATAAACATTATTACTCAACATAAATTGAAAGTGCATCAAATGGATGTCAAGTCAACCTTATTGAATGGATTGCTGAAAGAAGAGGTTCATGTGGGATAGCCACTGAGATATGAGATTATTAATCATGAGAACAAGGTATATAGGCTGAAAATGATATTGTATAGGCTCAAACAAGCACCAAGGTCATGGTACAACTGAATATACTCATACTTGTTGAACAATGGCTTTATCAAAAGTGACGGTGATCCCTTAGTCTACATCAAATCAAGCAAAGGTGATAATTTTATTTTTTTAATATTTGGATGATCTAATATTCACTAAAAATGTAAATTAGTCAATAGGAGAGTTTTAAATAGCCATGAAGAATGAGTTTGAGATCATTGATTTAGGTCTATTGAGGTATTTTATTGGTATAAAAGTCAAAAAAATGGATAGTGGCATCTTCATATTCCAATCTAAGCATGCAAAATAGATTTTGGAAAGGTTTAAGATGTACAAAAAGCCAGTACCTACACTACCTGAGACAAGTCTTAAATTGCACAAAGATGATTGCAACAACAATGTGGACCCCACACACTACAAGAGTTTAGTGGGAAGTTTGATGCATTTGATTGCAACTATGTTAAACATCATATATGTAGTTAGCCTTATATCTAGATTATGGAAAATACCAAAGGAGACATATTGGCAAGTGGGAAAGAGGATATTGAGTTATGTGAATGGAACAAGAGGATATGAAGTTTTGTATGTAATAGTAGATGACTTTCAACTAGTGGTCTACATGAATAGTGATTGGATCAATAGTCTTGATGATAAAAAATAACTTTAGAGGATGTATTTCATCTTGGGTTAGGAGCCATATATTGGGATTCAAAGAAGCAATCCATAGTTTCACTTTCTAAAGTTGAAGTAGAGTACATAGTAGCCAATGCAGCAACATGCCAAGCTATATGGTTAAGAAGGATACTTTCATATTTATATGATTCACTTCAAGGAGTTTCTAAATTCTATTATGACAATATATCCTCCATAGCATTGTCAAAAAACTTTGTCTTTTATAGTAGGAGCAATCACATTGTAATCAAATATCACTTCATTTGAGAGTTAGTTGAAAACCATGTGATAGAGCTTAAATTTTATATTTTAGATTAGTATCTAGTTGATAAATATACTAATCCTTTATCAAACTATAGTTTTAGGGCTATGGCACATAAGTGAGTCCCACTTGGTGGCCAAGTGCATCCAACCTGAAAAAATTTAGGTTTGAACAAACCCCCTTTGTTCGAAGGGGGTTCATTTGAACCCCCATGTGTACTTTTTAAAGGTGGTTCGAACAAACCCCTTTCAAACGAAAGGGGTCAAAATTTTACTTTAGCATTTGATTAATTTGAATGATCTTTGGGGGGGGTTGAATGAAGGGGGTTTGAACACTTCCTTCATTCTAAACCCCTTCATTCGAACCCCATGTGGCATCAAATTCTCACCAATTGAAGTGGAAAGCTATTATTGACCTCAAACTGCCACTTCAGATGCCACATATTAGGATGAAAAAATAAAATAAAAACATGTGGCTCTACATATAAATAGGTATTTTTTTGAGTTTTCTAATAATATGATTTTTTTTAAAACTTTAATAATATTTAATATTTATTTTGATTTATTTAATAAAATATACTTATTTATAAAATTAAATACCATATGTTTGGAACACTGGGAAAAATAGGAGACTATGGCCAAAAAAAAATTAAAAATATCAATGCACTCAAATTTAATGTCCTTGTTCTAATGGTGAAAAAAATAGTCTATTTTGACATATATATAAAAAAAAAATCATGAGGAGAAGACATAAGCATTGATATTCCTTGCATTGATCATTAAAAAATTAATAAAAAAATATTTTTACACAAAAAATTATTAAAAAATAATCTTTTACTATGTCCATGTTTCTAACACCTATTTGCAAAAAATCTTGAGAAAATATTATGTTTTTATAAAATTATGAAGAGAAACCAAGTACTCTATAAAACTTTTTGTACACGAAACATAACACTATGTATTTAGGTATTAAAAAATCTATTTTTTATTTTTTTATTTTTTCAAAAAAATAATAAATGTAATCTATACTTAAAATGAAACATTTCATTAGTTTACACCATTTTTACATTTTATACGGTTAAGTCACTATTGTCTATACAAATTGAGAAATATTCACATTTTGATTTTCTGTTGTCCCCTTTGTACCAAAAAGTGGGACATAGTATTATGCTACAACCCTTTATAGATTTAAGAGGAAAGTTATGGGCTTAGATGCAGAAACATTGGCCCTAGATGGCTATATGTTAGCTCCAAAGTTCACCAGTCAAGCTCTAAAGATGCATAAAATGAGTCCAGATGTAAATAGATAGGTAAGGAAAAGTTATAGATATTTTTTGCAGGTTGAAAAGAGTTATGCAAATCATGGTTGGAAGGTCAATAATAATGGAAAGTTTTAAATTATTTTATTCTTGACCTCCCACCCACCTCCCCTATTCCAAAATCACTTAGCTACAGCTAAATGAAATAAATGCACACTTCAACTTTGAATTTTTTGGAAACTATTTCAATTTTGGGAGAAAATTTGTGGTAGGTGGAAGAGCAATCAGTAGAAGAAAAAAAGAGAAAAGACAAATAGATTTTCAGAATGTGAAAAGATATGCATAGAATTAGCTAAACGAAAAATGAGAATATAGACCCTGGAGAACACAACAGAGAATGTGTAGAAAAGTAGCCTGTAGCAAATAGTAATAACCTATAGCAAAGAAAAAAATTAACTTACAACAAATAGAAGTAACCTGTAGCAAGAAGAAACAACATGTAGAACATAAAAGTAGCTTGTAGTACACAATAGTATTCTGTAACAACATATACAACAACAACACATATACCCAACAGCAATTTGTAGTTGCATCCTATAGCATAACACATGTAGTTGCATCCTGCAACATAAAAACTGTACATGCATCTTGTCACAGAAAATAGAGTATAAGAGGAGATAATATAAATGACAGAATATAGTTAGTTTTTTGAAATTTTTTTGTGAAAGATTATTTAAATAGCAGTAGATGTGATATTCAAGTTAATAATAGAGTTTTTAAAATTAATCAATAAATATTTTTATTATTTTTATTGTTATACTCTACCTCTCCCCTATTTGGTGTTTTCAATTTGTCACTTACGTTAGTTTGTTGCCCGAGCCTGTCCATTTCCAACAAGGACACTGCTCACTCCCATGCACAAAAATTATTCACTAATATTCTTAAAATATTTAGATCATAAGGGGGAGGTGGTATTCTCAACTAAGTGACATATACATGCACACACACAAATTGACTCATACATTATGTCCATTATTTATATTCATTATTCTCATGCACTTGTAAAGGGCTTCCCACAAAATTCAATTTTTATAATTTTTAGTCTTTCAATACATAATATTATATAACACTGAAATTATTCCAACTACTACTTTAGATTTGGGAATTATGAGTCTTTCAATACATAGTATTATATAGCACCGAAATTAATCCAACTACTTTAGATTTGGGAACTCAGTTCAAATATTATGAATTTTGTTTAAAATAATTATAATCTAAGTAAGTTAGATATGCCTTATACACCATTTTCAGATGGGTATTTCCCCTTATTAGGAAAATTTTAAGATACGAATCTCAAATATTTATATTTTTGTTTCTATTTTATTTATCATATATAATTTTCACCATTATATAACATGAACTCCCAATCCACTTATCTTCTGAAAATACCACATTCTAGGAAGTGGCATAATTTTGTTAGGTATAAAGTGCAAAGTATAGCTTCATCTAAGAGCATGTTTTGATTGGCTCATTAGATTTCTCTGAAACATAATATATTTCAATATCATTACATTTTAAAGTCATTATAATAATTCTCAACCCCATCAAACTGAACATTTAGATCTTAACAATGTCCCAAAAGGTTCCATCCGTATAATTTTGGAGATGATTGTTTTTACACAAATGCTCATTTTTTTCATTCAAATCACACATATGGCTGCAGAAATAATTAGGTGTGATTATTTTCAGTTTATTAGAATCTTCCCAAAGATTATCATCGATTAATTTTATTAAATATATCAACAATTTCATTTCATGAACTTCTCCATATATAGTCTTATCAAAGGTCAATGGTGTTTGATCCCCACTCTAATATTAATGTGTAGAATCCTTTCTCATTTCAATTTTCACTTCTGCAGTCACGAAGTATTTTATTAATTTAATTTTATTGAACTTATCATTACCCTATGTTCATGTGGACAATTTTGCACACATAAATATAATGTATCCATTTTGTATGTATTCTAGCAAAACATAAGGTTCCAAGTATCCATGTGGCTAATGCTCCATTTAAACCATCTGCATAAAAACCTCAAACTATTAGTGAATCAAGTGATTGGATTCACTAATCATGGATGTCTAATATTGGAGCTCTCGTTCTTGTCATGTCAACTCATATACTCTAACAATGTACATGATGTAAACTCTTACTAACTCATATTATTATTGATATAATAAAATCATTATACTTTAAAACATTCTCATTTTCTATACATAAAGTAAAATCATCACGATACTTTTATGGTATGATGAAATATAAACAAAAGCATAGAAATCAATTGTTCAATCATCATAACCAAAAAATCTTTTTCAATCATTCAATATAAAATAATCAAAGGGTACATGAAAGAAAGCATGATCTTATTATATAAATTAATTAAATTAATAGGTCAAACTTAACTAATAATGAATCATGCGCCTAACCAATAGTTAGAATATGAGGTGTGTTACAATGATTTCTCATGCATTGAGTTTTGCTTGTCATTTTCTCTACAATTGTATTATGTTTAATGTGTCATAAGGAGTCTTATATATACAAATCTATCATGATCCATTACACATCTATTCTCATCACGTAATCAAGTTTATTTCATTCTAAATTGAGCCACACACCGATCTTATCTTATGTACATTTGTCCAAGACTTGACACACTAAGTCTAAATCATGTCAATGTCATTCCAAGTCTTGTCCCATCACATCTTGTATCAAGAGAAGGTCACAGTTAAGGATATCATTGAATTTCATTGTATAGGAAGAGCAGCCGAAGTCCTTTTTCTTAAGTGGGGTAAGATTCACTCACAAGCACCATAAGTAGAAAGATCCTTAATTCCAAGTGTGTGGGATATGTAGCTAAACATCCTCGAGGTTTCTTAAGCAAATTAACTTGGATGTTATTTTATGCATTATTTTTTTAAGCATAAGTCAATATTAAAGGATATGAAATCAATAAAAAAAATTATCAATGTAATGAATGAAATTAAGAATCCAAATCATCTCTTGCATGTGCAATGGTTCAAAAAGTTATATAACCTATACATAGGAAAGGATATAATCTACATAAAGGGACATACTTAGCCACCTACCAACTTTGATCTAGATTTAAGTGGTGCTTGACTGATTCTGATGCTTT